>MIQA02001483.1:0-28998 GCA_001887855.2 Sclerospora graminicola | reverse complement strand
TGTACCCGGCCGGCTCGGCCGGATAGCCACCCATCCGCGCTCCTCGGCCGCTGGCGCTAGCAATTCCTTGGCGGCTTCTCATCCGATCCGGGTGCCTCCTTCATCCACTAGAACAATCATCTTCCATCGGGCCCCTTTCACTCAATCCTTACAAACAATCTGTGCCTCGGCCGTCCGCCATTCGTGGTCCTTCCGTCTGCTCAGCCCGCCTGTTCGACGATCCACGCCCCTTGTCATGTCCGCCGGCTTGATTTCCAGCCGGGCGCCGCCCGGCCGCTTGCAGGTGCGCCTGGCAGCTCCCAGATTGCATCTTATTACTGACCGGTCTGGGCATCCGGCTAAGGGTGACATTTCAGCCAATCCGGTGCGGGCATCCATCATCATTAGTCCGTTAACTTCTGGAGCACTTCACCACAGTAACTTCTTCGCGACGGGGTAGTTTTCCAGTGGAAATTTTCACCGGAGGACGGATTAGGGGTGGTACGTTATATAAAATACCATATAAGTCGGGCCGGGAAGTTTCAACCGACCAGACCAGCCAATAACGAGAGATAACCAATAACCACTTAGAGATACATTAACCACGATATAATCACGATTTTTTAAAGTAAATTCACTTTGTTATTTCCACAAACATTTCCAATTAATAAACGTGTTCAAAACTGTGGACGTGAGGGATGAAAAGAGATAAACAAGTACAATCCCGTCGGGGGACTTCTGGTGAGCCAAAGTGCGTCTTGTCATAACCGGGGATAAGCTGAGATACAGAAAACCTGTATTCCCAATGACCACCGACACGTGGCGGGGCAACGCTTTGTTTAGGGGGTAAATTCAATCCTATTATTTAAAATATAAAACCAACAAGAATACCCGGTACGCTCGAGCGCATCGCAAGGTTCTAGTACGTTGCAAACGGTATGATGACCCGACTTGGATTAAAAAACGGGATCTGAACTCATCGATTCCGACCGGGTCGGTTCTGACCAGTTAGTCGGTCTTTGAACGCCGGTCGACCAGGATTATTGGCATTCTCGGTCATCTTCCTCTTGGGTCCGCATGACCTGGAATACTTGCACACACATGCAGTGCAGTTTATGCGACATGTATCGCCATATTCACACATGTAAGGTGTTCATTTTGACCTGGAATACTTGCACACACATGCAGTGCCCTTTATGCGAGATGTATCGCCACGTAAGGTGTCCATTATGCCCTGGAATACTTGCACATACATGCGGTGCACTTTATGCGACATGTATCAGCATATTCGCACATGTAAGGTGTCCATTACGCCATATTCGATCACACATATCTGCCGTTAGTGGCGCATACGCACCACTATATTCACCTCCGTCACCTTTCATCTCTCTTCCTCATTTCCACTTTCATATCCAACATTTTCTTGCCGTTAGCTTTCGCTTAGTTGTCCATATTCATCGCGGTTCCTCGCTTTTCCTGCCTTGTTAGTGCGACCCATAAACGTCTAAAACCTCATACATTTAAAACAGCAAACAACATAGGATATTTTCATTCTTTTGCTGTATTTTATATAGTTTATCCTAATCAAATTTACTGCTGTGTGGGGTCGCTAGATTCCTTTACATTATCCAAGTATGTTTTTTACTTTTACTAACAGTGCTTTTCGTTGTGGCATACTATCGGTCTAAGCGAATTCCCATGCTAAAGTCGTTGAATAACATTAGCGAAAATACTTAGCCAACCCATTCGCACAAATAAAAGCATCAGTATTTCCTAAGAAATTGTCGTTCAATTAAGCTTGAATAACGTTAGCAAAAATACTTAGCCAAAACACTCTCACAAGTGAAATTTCCCTAAGAAATTCCCACACTAAAGTCGTTCAATTAAGCTTGAGTTAACATTAGCGAAAATACTTCGCCAAAACACTCGCACATGTGTAAGCATTTTAAGCGTTCACGTTCGAATTCTTGCAGCAGTGCTCCATTATTATATATTTTCGTAGTTGTTATGTTGCATATTAACAGAGTGAACCAGTGATGAGTAGTCATGGATTTAGAAAAAGAAAGAATTGGAAATATCGATCCGTAATCCCAGTCTCGTTGTTGGTTCGTTGGTGAATAAACACCAAAGCGATCCATGAGGGCAATAAGGTCGCACTGGATTCATATTTTCGAAATGCTGCTTCAAGAGCAGCAAGCGAGACATTTTCTTCTTGAAGGAAGCGCTTGAAGGCGTCCACGCTGCTTTCACGCGCCTTTTTAGAGTTTCTGGGACGCAAATCATCTAGGCTCATTTTTGCTTTTCGTCGGAATCGATGTAAATATCAAATAAATAGTACGTGACTTAGTTTCAGTAGTGAGATTTTGCAGTAACAGTTTTATTTTTACCCTCAGTGGTCATTCTGCCGCTGATGATAAAGATAAAATTTGGGGAAAACAGATTTCGCAGTGAAGATTAATTTTTTAACAATTTCTACGATAGGCGATTGACTTTCATAGACCAACAATCAAACAATATAACTGATTTGATTATGTAATGTGACTGGTTGTGGCATGGACTGCGCTCTTCATTGCCTCTTCTAGTTTCCAGAGACATCGATCGCTAAAGTCTGCCCACACTTCGCGCCGGACAAGTTTTGAACCAACGTGAAGCTGCAAGTAGATCATATAATTCGTCGTTTGCTGACTCACAGAACCATATCACCTTCGGCGCTCAAAGCGACATCATACAACGTCTCAAAACCTTGCAAGTCCAGCGCTTTGACAACACAAAGGTCGGTATCGGCTTTAATACCCAACACGCTTCGCGAAGGACAACACTAGCAGGAGATATACGCCTTGTACTTGTGCTAACGTATCAAAACAACCGCTGCAGCGCCCAGAATGATTCTTCCGTCTTCGTCTGCATGTCCAAACGAATTGAGAGCACTTGCATGGTGATATCTGATCCAACCAGTCAATAAAAATTTCAGCAACCGCGACCTCAGAGAAACCTGTATGTCCGGACAATGCTCGATGGACGAAGTTGTTAGGATCTCGGGTAACCGTCGTAAGCCTCGCAAAAAATACTTTGTGCTCCACCATCGTGTAGTGAGGCACACAATATTGAACGGTAGTGTCAGGTCGGACTTGGTCACAATGTAAGCGCTTTCGAATAGCAACCGCGTAAGATGGTTCGGTTCAATTCTCGATAGTTGCCAAAGTAACATAATTCTTAATTCCCTCGACATGTTGCACAATTTTATGCGTGTCATTCCGTTCTTCAAAAAGATCATTCTATGCCGTGGGCAAGAAATTGGCTCTGGTGATCAACAAGGATGAAGCTGCTGACGAGGACGACCCTGCTCCATAACCGTCTACAATCCGGTGAATCAAACTCATCGAAGTTTTTGCGAGCGTTCTAGATTGAATATTTTCAGCGCACTTGCGAAGATAGTCCCTGAATAGTTGTTGCTGCTCTCTTCCCGACACAAGAGGTGATGTCCCGACAGCTTCAGCAAGTGATTTAATAAATCAGATAAAATTCATTTCACAGTATGGGATGTTTAGTGACAAGTCCGTTTTACAGGAAGAGATCCTTTCTCGAGTACCGTCGATGAAAAAATGTTGGTAGTCACGTTACTCGCCTTTTTGATGATAAAAACTCATTCTTCACACGGGCCTATGTCGTCAGAACATAACCTTTATTATCATATATTCTTCAAGCTATATATGGATTATAACGTGTAAAATCCTGAGATAAAGATAAAGAACGCTGTGTGAAATTTCTCTAGTAGGCACATATTCTTATCTACCGCGTCATTCCGACCAGATCGGTTGCTGCTACTTTATTGGTGATTAAGGTGGGTGTCCTGTGTTTATTGGTGACTTTTTCCCGCTCGTGAAGCTAAAAATAAACTAAATGGGTGAGCTATATGGCGATGGCTAGTGTCTTATTAAAGTATAGGCTATTACTTGTTGCCCCATCAAGCGAACGTTTGGACTTAACCAATTGGCTTCTTCCTTGGTGGGGTGGTCGGAATTTTGATGTGATATGACCATCGGGACATTTACGATGTTGGGGAGCATCTGCGTTGATTGGGAGGCGCGGTCCCTAATTCGTACTTCTCTGAAAATTTCCAGACTGAAACTTTCGTTTTGAGGGAGTTACTGGACAGAAGTAATTCACCAGGTCCAAAAATGCCAACATTGACATACCGTCACCATTCATTAGTATAAGAGCTGCAGGGGAAGACTGATCACAACTAAATTTTCTGGTCCAGAAACCAGCCGCCAAAATGGACCTATCAGCATGGGAGACAGAGGCTGAGGATATTAGGGCTAACACTGTTGTGCCTAAATCCCGAAACGTCTATCTGAAATCAACCCAAAGTTTAATCCGATTTTAGTCAATATATGAATTTCACTTTTCGCGCGCACAGTGCGCACTCCCCACCGTTTATCAGAAGGCTTCGTCGCCAGCCTTCGCCGCCCAGCGTCTCCCAACGAAGGGCTTGGCGTTACCATGTCAAAGCTGGTAAGTCGCCGTCCGCCTGCAAAGATGCAAAAGTTGCGGCATCCCAACAACCAGAACGCATCGACAAGTAGTGAGACCGAGGACGAACAAGATACTTTGAGCCCGGACAGCGGCCATTACGTTAACGACGAAGGTGCTAAGATTGAGACCAAACGTCGTATGACGACATCATCATCCAAAACGCGTTCGCAGACCACCACTGAGCTCGACGCTCACATCGAGTCGGAAATGGGCGTCGTCGAGGAAATTTATTGTGAAAACTTTATGTGTCATCGTAAACTCCGCGTCAAGTTGTGTCCGCACATCAATTTTATCACGGGAGAAAACAGTAGCGGGATCATTGCCGCCATCCAGATCTGTCTCTATAGGCGGGCGGGCCAATGCCTGCTGCATTCGTTGTTAGTTCTTACTACAAGTCAGGATATATAACGTAATTTATCAATGGCTTTTTTGGGTTGTTGTTTGGCACTTTACCTAGCTCTTCTTGCATCATCAATTGAAGTATAGGCAACAGGTAGATTAGTGCGACCGTTAAGTTCACGAAGTCTTGCCATCAAGTCATAGAGCAATAGTTCCATATATTACCTATGGATTATTTGAACCAATCATATCAAAGAACCATTTTATTGACCAACCACATCACTTCATAGCACTTGTCCAGTAATTGTTCAGTAAGCTCCTGCTACAGATAATTATGGGACCACACCCCCTTTTTGCTATGTGCACACACATGTACCATAAAGCAGGTACAACGTACCGTTAATGAATGAAGTCATAAGCAGTGCAGCTTCGTAGAGCTATATTTGAAACGGAAGTATTATGGCGATGCTACTTACTCACGGAGCTGACAAGAACATGGCAGATCTCAATGGCGTTACGCCTTTGCCGTCCAGTTTGGAGATATCGCGATTGTGCAAATACTTGTGGAATCTTACGTACTGTAGTTTGTGTGATAATAGGTTGCTTTGCTGGTCTTGCTTTGTGAGCATATACTAATTCGTTCTTCCAATTAAATTTCTTTTCTTGCTTTGCAGTGAACAATTTTAACAATCTTCTATCTTGCTGTAATCTTGCTTATACGGAGTATTGACGAGAATACGAGAATTTTGCCAAAAAAATCATTTAAGTCTTGCTAAATCAATAACAAAACTAATTTAGGATATTGGCCATATGAGAAGCGGTTTGACTGTGACGGTAGTTCATTACAATAATGTCGTTACAATTTGCAGGTAAAATGGAAGCATTTAAAGCATATCCACTCCATAAAAAGCAGGCCTAATAACGTTCCGTTATTGATTAATTGATAGCTCTCGCAGCTTTTTGTTGAACTGCAAAAGCTAAAGCTGAAGTAAAAGAGCCTTGCTGTTTACTTTGACCTTAGCTTTTTCATTTTTGGTGACTACACCTCTTAAGTCTATCATTTGAATGCTTGTAAGCATACAAAATTAGGTCGATGCAGAGGCTGGTAAGATATTGTCAGCTTTTGAGGTGAAATCGTTGCACTTTCTTTTGCTGCTGAGACGGTGGTGCAGATATGACTTCAATTATTCACGGTACATTACACCTACTTTATGGTACAGGGGGTGGCTCCAATAATTATTTTGCTTTTTTTGGGTAAAAGTTTTCGCGACCAAATCGTAAATGTCCCAACGAAGAATCTTACGATATTTCATCTTGAAAGTTCTAATGTACATAGACGTGTCCATCGTCAATGCACGAGTCATTCTTTTTGAAGACTTCTTCTCCCGCTACTTAAATGTCGTACGTGCCACAACGTGACGTCACTATGATCTATCGCTATTTAAAATAGCTCTTCTTTTACTGATACTCTAAGGCTTTTCTATTATTATTATTATTTTGAATAGTGATTTCCACCTTATCATCTCAGGCGACTGCGGCGGCACCAATACGCGCCTATCATTGTGGAAGCTTCCAAAAAGCGGGACCGAATTACCGAAAAACATCGCTCCTGGAGACGCTATTCTTGCTAAAAAGTATTTAAACGAGAAATACTCGAGTGTTAATGAAATATGTCACCTCTTCATCGACGAGGCGAGACTGACGGATCAGGTGCCCCTGGCTTGTGTGCTGGCCTGTGCCGGTCCCATTTTGAACAACACGGTGGACTTTACAAACATTAAGGTTGGCTGGAAGATTGACGGTGCTAGCCTCGAGAAGGAGCTCGGGATCAAACAAGTAAAGTTGATTAACGATTTTGTCGCCATGGGTTATGGACTTTTAACTCTACGTCCGCATGAGTACATTGTGCTGAACGATGCACCGAAGGACAAGACAGCTCCAATGGCTACTATTGGTGCTGGCACTGGTCTCGGTGAATGCTTTCTGACTCCTGATAACGATGGACAATACTCTTGCTTCGCTTGCGAGGGTGGGCACACGGATTTTGCCCCCTCTGATGAGATTGAAATCGAGCTTTATAACGACATTAAGGCGAAGTTAGGCTGTCGTAAGCGTTTTTCCGTGGAGCGTATTGTGTCTGGTCCTGGTCTGGCTACAATTTACGAGTTCTTGGCTAAGAAGTTTCCTGAAAAGGTAGACCAAAAGGTGCACGAAGAGTTTCTGAAAGCAAACACACAACAGGGGAAGGTAGTTGGTGAAAACGCCAAAACGAACGAGCTGTGCAACCAGGCACTGGAAATTTTGGTGGGTGCTTACGGCCGTGAAGCTGGCAATGCGATGCTGAAGTACCTGCCTCGTGGTGGATTCTACATCACCGGTGGTCTTGCACCCAAGAATCTGGATTATTTTACCAAGAAGGACATTTTCCTGAAGTCGCTGTTTGACAAGGGTCGTGTAAGTCCGGCTCTTCGTGCGTGTCCGATTTACTTGGTGCTGACCGAAGAGCTTGGCGAACGCGGTGCCCACTTTTATGCGTACCAGCTGCTGCAATCGGGTGCATAAATGACAGTCTCGTTGCTGCTGTGGTGCTGACGTGGACACAGAATAGCTTAGAGTGTACAGTCTTTGCATCACACGGCGGTGCTGGTTGAAGTTTGACTAACTTACAACAATTTTTTTTGATTTTTTAGTGCCGCTTAAAGCGTGTTGATATGATACAGTCTGCCGCGGATTTCCACTTTAATATGTGTATACTTCGAAGTACAAACTTACTGGCACCCCCTACAATGCACATACTACAGTACTAGTATTATGTACTTCAAGTATATGTACGGTAGCTTCAATCCAGAGATTTGAGCAGCCTTCGCACGTTGTTAGAAAGAAATCTGATAAGGCCAACAATGTCATGACGTTCAGCAACATAATAAAGGCATTGAACTGATGAAGCAACATATTGCATACGTCACTTAAACAGCGGCAGTTTCATTATCCAATTCCCCCTTCAACTGTCATCCACTCAACTCTCGCATTCTGTAGCCATGTCGTATGTGATCCTGTAATCACCTACCCAACTGTCCTCGATCCTAACACTATATGTCCTACCAGAGGCGACCTCATTCTTTCCGGTGACTGCGGCGGCACTAACACGCGCTTGACGCTCTGGCTTATTCCCAAGGGTTCCGTGGCCTTCAAAGGCTCCGTAGCTCCAGGCGAGATTACGTTTGCTAAGAAATACCACAATGAAAACTATGGCAGCTTCTCCGAAGTTTGTCACCTATTCATGAAGGAGGCAAAACTAGTGGACAGACTACCTGTTGCCTGTGTACTGGCCTGTGCTGGCCCGATCCTGAATAATACCGTCGAGTATGTCGCACAATTTTTCACAATGTTAATTCACGTATTAGGTGTTGAGAATAAGATTACTAAACACTGTGGTTAAAATTTAGGTTCACTAACATTAAAGATGGCTGGAAAATCGACGGTCCTGGCTTGGAAAAAGAGTTGGGGATCACCACGGTAAAGCTCATCAATGACTTTGCAGCAATGGGCTACGGTCTCCTTACGTTGAAGCCACATGAGTATATTGTACTGAATGACGCTGAGAAAGAAGAGGGGATGCCAATTGCCACGATTGGTGCTGGAACAGGACTTGGAGAGTGCTACTTGACAGCAGATAAAGAAGGACAGTATTCTTGCTTCGCCTGTGAAGGTGGTCACACGGATTTCGCTCCTGCTGATGACATTGAGATTGAACTATACAATTCCATTAAAGAAGAATTAGGCTGCGACCGCCGCTTTTCGGTGGAACGCATTGTTAGCGGCCCTGGATTGGCTACAATCTACAAATTCTTGGCGGCAAAGTTTCCCGAGAAAGTCGACAAGAAAGTGCATGACGCGTTTCTCGCCGCCAAGTCGTTGCAGGGGAAAATTGTAGGCGACAATGCCAAGACCGACGAACTGTGCAACCAGGCCATGGAAATCTTTGTCGAGTACGTGCGGCTGGTAATCTCTACAAGTATTAATGTCTAACTTCTCGCCTTTGTTTCCTTTTGGCAGTGCGTACGGCCGTGAAGCAGGTTGTGCTATGCTAAAGTACCTTCCGCGTGGTGGGTTTTACATTACTGGTGGCCTTGCGCCGAAAAATCTCGACTACTTTACGAAGAAAGACATTTTCCTGAAGGCATGCTTTAACAAGGGTCGTGTCAGTCCTGCACTTCAGGCTATCCCCATTTACCTCGTCCTGACCGAGGACCTGGGAGAACGTGGTGCACACTATTACGCGTACCAGCTCCTCGAGTCGTACAAGAACAGCTTGTTGGGCAATACCATCGCGCGCGAGCGTGTGCAAGAGAGGTTTGCTACTATTAACCACTTTGCTCTCTACTCGGCCATTGCCGCAGTGGGAATCGTTGCTGGTGCCCTTATCGCGGGCAAAAGAAAATAAGAAGACCTGATCTGAAAAAACGATGGAGATACTCGACTACAAAAAGTGAGGATGAAAAGCATTTAGTAGACGCTCGAGGGATTTCTTGCTCTTTCTTGGCTTGAACGCAAAGCCTTGTTCCTTGGAGAATAAAGAAGTTTGGGCTTCAAAGCATGCTGCATCTCGCAGCCTTGCGCATATAAAGCAATCGTCTGTCTCGATGCATAAAGTCACGTTTGTAAAAAGCTTGTGAACTCTATACTCATCTTATAATGTACTTCGTAGTACTTCTTCACATTTTTTTTTAAATAGCCCCTTTCCTACGAGCACACATACATAGATCAGACCCAGAGGCATTTAATTCGGGGCAGTATTTCTTAAGCCGTAAGAGGTCATATATACAATTTGCACATGGGCAAACTACCAAATTGGGCGGCTAGATGCATTGCCGTTGAAATCATTTTTTGTGTTTACAATGGCATGGTGCCCAAGTCAGAGCTGAAGCATGTGCAACATTTCGCATGCAACAGCCACCTGACAGCAGATGCATTGCACCAATTAACATTTTCTCCATATTCCACAAGCATTTGCAAAATCCCGATATCTCCAGCAAAAACACAAAGGCACGACGCCATTCGGATCTGTCGTGTTTGGTTAATAATGGATACCGGTATATTAATGGGACAAAGGGAATTTTCTACGCGACGTAGTTCTATTGGTACCCGGTATTTACAGTACATTTTAGAAGTAATGTCACCTTGACTTTGTTGCATTGTACGGTATTCGTTATTTTTTCGTACGATGAACCCTCCAACTACTTCTACTAATATTGCGTCAAGTGATGAGCACTACCATCAGTCCCCGACGGGGAACATGTCGAGCCCTTTCCAGTGCAACAGCTTCGTGGAAGATGATTGCTGTGTTTACGGTGCTGATCGCCACGCCGCTGCAACTCTACGAGGCTTCACCGCTCGTTCAAACGATGAAGAAAGCGAGAAACGCAAGTTCAAACCATCAATGAGGACTCTGAATGTCAAAGCAAGACCAAACGATCTTACAATGAAACGCATTTATAAGAAACGGAAAGCTACTCATACTGTTCGCAAAGAAGAGATGGCGAGGCTAGAGTTGGAAGTCACAAAATTGCAAAAAGAGCTTGAAATTATGAAATTAAAGACTTTGATGATAAATGGCGAGGAGACCCAGTCCCATAGAAAAAAGAAGGCTAAAAGTGCTGTGCTCAGAGAAGCAGTGATGGAACAGCACTTGAAGCTAGCGAAGATACAATCGATGCTTGGGGAATATTCACAGCAGAGTCTCTACCGACTCTATCCAACGGAGATGAAGATTCGACTTGGGACAGATCGAGACGCGAGAATGAAAACGCTAGGTAACCTACGAGGACCGAAGCTATATGAAGCGCGCATGTTCTTAATGGAGCGAACGGGTGGATTGAACCTCAGAGCCCCGTATTATCAAGAAGAGCGATATGAAAACTTGGATGGAGATTCTTGTACGGTGAGATTTGACGTGACCCCGTTCAGAGGAGCGAAAAGTGTGGAGGAAGTGTTTGCGGCATTACAACAAGCTGTATTTAATGCTGAGATCATTATATCAGAGTCTTCTGGAAACGTTACTATCCGTGAGGACGACGAATTGGGGGATAAAAATTTATCTCATATGCGTTTTGTATCACAGACACCGCTAGGCGTAGAAGTTGAGACAAATTTGGTATTGTTCTCGGACTTTGTGCAGTGCCAGTCACAAAGTGAGTGCATTACAGAAAATAATCAGCGATATGCGATTATGGCGTCCGATTATGTCGATGAGGACACGAAGTACCCGTATAAACCAAATGAGCGTATCAGACGTGATTCTACGAGTGTTACCATGGTGACATCTTATCGGGACTCTACTGCCAGCGTGAAACATGGAGATGAGGGTAAACTTGTGGTGGTGGTCACGAGATGGGCGCTTAACATAATGAGACGTCCAACCATAAGCATTTCAAGTGGGGTATGGGATAGCTTATGTAATTCGCGTCTGCGGTGGTCAGACTTAATGTTTAACTGTGCGCGTCAAGCCCTTGGGCTTCCCGCTGTGTAGGGAAGCGTTCTGGTATACTGGGATTTATTCAGTCTTTTCGATTTAGAAATGACCCCGATTTAATTTTCATCACTTGGGGGCCTAAGTAACCGCTTTGTGAAGTCCCGATGGGAGTTAAGGCATATCTTCGCATTCAGAATTTAGAAACAGAACTGAGCGAAGTAGCAACAGCTTGGCTGGGCTATATTTGGAACGGAAGCTTTGTGACGATGCTACCAACTCACGGAGCTGACACGGTTGTAAATATGGCGTACCGAAAACACTTCAAAATCGTTAAAAGTAGCGATAGAGTGAGCGTCCAGTAAAACTTCATATTTCAACACTATGATTATAGTCTTCATTTCAAATTCAAATGAACAGTTAGATAAATTAGTGCGAACTATATCTCGACACAAGATATGTTAGCAGATATGCTAACGACTACCCACACATGTACTAGTGGTTCTCACGAATAGAGATAGAATGGAAGGTTGAGTGGTGGAGTTGACCAATGAAACTTCATCATCCCTGTTACGTTCGTGAGGACCTCGAACTGGCTTACCGTAGCTCACAGAAAACAAGCATTGATGCAAAACCCAAATGGCACTGATCTTATATTTAGCGCGCAAAAAAAAAGAATCAAATGCTGTCTTTACTTGTCAAAAACAAAATGCTGATTGGCTCGTACACTTCAACGTCAAGCATGCACGGTTACTCCAATTTTGGTTGAGAAGGAGAGTCTTGTAACGTCGTTCTCTTCAAGAATCCCAATGTGCTGCATGAACTTTTTGACGTTGGTTTGTCGCGGATCTTGACCAAGCCGCTCAAACATGTACTCGATATTTCTCTCGGCGATTTGCTCTTCATTGACAAGGGAAACAGCCTCCTCGATCCATTGGACCGGTCAACTTGATATTTTCCCCCTGGTGGTATTGACTGAGACACCTTCCAGCAAAGAAATCGTTTCTTGATCGCAGATTTTAGAGGACGATTAGCATATAAATCACAAAGCTGCATCACCGACGTCAAACCAGCAGGGATAAAGTCGTCAATAATACCGTTCTCCGTCAGTTAGCTCTTGATCTTATCGCAAACGTGTGCAGCAGCAGCATCCCACACAAGTCCAATCTTTTCGCGAGGAAATGACTACACGAGGAAATCAATCTACTTCATCGCTGTTGTGGTATCCATCCAATGTGACGGGACGCTCGCATCACCTCCATCGTCACGCCACGTTGCAAATCGTCGCGCAAGGGTTCCATTATGAGTTGCCGTCATGACGATGAATGGGGGCAACAACATCGATGACATCATCTCAGCCGACACCATCACTGTGCACCCTTTCTTCGCGTCGGATGCGATATTGGAACCAACGCGTTTCTTACCTTTCGGTACAACGAACTCAGTGTCACGAGGGAAAAACATGATAAATACTTCGTCGGCATTGATAACAACAGTGCAGGGCTTTAGGGTTTGCCGTATTCTTTCCGATGCTTTGAGAGCAAGTGCCACCCAGTTCGTTGGCACCTTTTGCGAAACACTTTCTTTTCTGATTGCCCAGTTCGAACCTTCGAGACGACGACGTACCCACTGAGCTAAAGGTGGCGTAATGGAACCAGAGTTGAGCTACTGCATTTCTCCAGCCTCCTCTTTTATTTTGGATGACAGATCGAGAAGGATGAGGTAGGATGCATGATGGATCTGACCAACGACAATCCATTATTTCTCCATTCTCCATAATATACTTTGTGGGAACCACTACTAAGCAAATTACGAGAAACAACAGGGAAATTTCTGGCCTTAACGTAAACTTTGAGTTTAGTGCATACCAAAGGAAAATCACCATTATTTTTAGACTCGCAAAAGCAATGGTAAATCTGAGCACATGTCCGAAAAACCACGTTCACAGGCAATTGCAGTGCTTGTCTGTTTTCAGGGACTGCTTCAATACGATAATCAAATTTGGCCCTCAGTTTAGTGCGCTGTAATAACTTGGTCTTTGTATGTGGGGCTTGCAGAAATGTTTTACGCTCCAGATCTGTAATATTTTATTACCGTGCTTCACAAAAAAACAACACTCTAAATATTCACAATTGCTAGGGTTTTCTACCCCCACTTTACATTAAGGTGATTTTTCATTAACAATAACATCACAAAATCACCAAACGGTTGGTTTTAAAAAATCATAGTGCTGGAGTCCACACTATTTTTAAATTCGAATTATATCATGAAGAGATTTTTGCTTACCAATCCTTCCAATCAGAGCTGGGTGGAAGCACACGGACGCAGGCAATGTCTAACTCTTCGCTTAACAAATGACCGTTAAAGTTGACTACGATAAACTGAAAAATACTCTCATGTTCTGTATAGTATAGTAATGCGTACGACGTTGGTAACCGGACACTACACTACTTCGAGGATCACTCAATTATTTTCAACCTACCAACCAAATCGATGTAACGTCACGATACTGTGCCCTTGATACTGTCATCCCTTCTAAACACTTTCTCAGCGTTCTTAGATGTTGCAGTGCTCTTCAAACTATAATCCCTTCTTAACAGTTTCTCAGCGTTCTCACACGTTTTTTTACCGTGCTCTTCAAACTGTCACTTTTTGTCTCTGCGCTCTCAAATGTTACAGAACTCTTCAAACTGTAAATCCTTGTGATCAGTTTATCTGCCTCTCCTTTGATTGTGGCTGATTCGGCTGCACTAAAGGTGAACACTCTGTCTCCATTGGCATTGTTTACTTGTAGCCACTGTATTCCACTCCACCCGTTTCTCTTGCGCATTTTTTGAGGAACATCGGGCGAAGTGATTGGTGGCGGTAGGTCCGATGTCATCACACGTGCGCCAACGCATGCCAGTAGTGCGATGCATATGCACGTAGCAACACATATTGTTGTCTCAGTCGATTGCGTAAAAGAAGTGGAGAGCAAGAGGGTGGCTCCATTTCCGATTTCTGCTTCCCCTTTAACCACAAGACGTGGCTCTTGTCTCCACGCAAAAAAACACCGAAGTGGTTTGATCGCAGCGCAGTGTTTTGTGCCCCCATTGCACATAAAGAAAGTTTCGTTTTAGTAATAACAAATTTGCTTTCAATAATGGTAGAGTGGGTCATTTTATGCGCAGAAATGCAGTAACCACACGCTGAAACCCAAGTGAGCAACCACTTCAAGTTGGTCAGCGCATATTTGAACGCCTTTGCCCATTCTTTGTGATTATTTTTCAGGAAGAGAACTGAATGCCATCCGATAGAATGCTTCGTAAGCTTGAAGGGCAACCGAAAAGATTAGTCTTGATCCCGAGCAAGCGCAATCAAGTGACCAAGGCAGGTGATACAGGCACTTAACACTAAAGTGAAGTGAGACTCAAAAAAATTCTGCTGATCTAAACCATGTCTATCAACAAACATACAGCTTACAGGCAGTATTCCAAACAAAGATTGCTCGTTCTGACAATTTTCAAAAAGCTGCCAAGCGGTACGATCTTGAAACCGGATTACGACGTGATATACAGCTTAAAGACACGAAAAGAATTGTTTTCCAAATTACAACATAAAACTTACTCAGAGAACTCCAGACCAACAATGTTCGCTAGTGTTCGCAATAGCAAAACATATTTTTCGTTCCATTCCACCGCCAATGACGCTGACTGGCCCTTGCGAAACTTATTTATAGTGAGTGCCGTGCTGCTGAGTCTACTCCATTTTCAAGAATGGATGTAATTATTTAAAATAGTGAAATGTGATTACCGGTAGAGGAAAGGAACAAATGTTACGCCCAATTCTTGAAGAATACTGTACTCTTATAATGCTTGATAATTACGTTGCACAGTTTTGATGATGCTCTTTACGATTATGAAAAGGTGCTGTAAGAGCCTCTCCACCGGTGAGTCTTAACGTCAGATCGTAATTGAAGAGTTTGGACCCCGTGGCTGATCGTTAAACCTGTGTGAACGAATTTGTTCTACCCGCAAGGCTTAACGTCAGTTTTAGTTAGAATATCTCCCAATCATTTTAAGTTTACACCTGGAATTCCAAAAACGGGAATGACATGAACGGACTTTGTGTGTGGCAAGGCATCAAGTGTCATGCGAGTTAAATTGGACAGTTCTTCAGCTTTAATGCGTGCATTTTTGAGCCACGTTGTTGCCACCGACACCGCGTCTTGAGCGTCTTTTGCGTCGTTGATTGTGTGACGTCGGCGAATTACGAGGTCTGTAGGCACCACTTGACATCCGCCAGCACTTGTCAATTGCAAGTCTCCAGGATCAACTTCATCATTGTTTACCTTCTACAAAAAGACTCAATCGGCCATCCGAGTCGCGCCGCGCCTGATGACGAGCAAGCAAATATTTCGTGATCAATGCGCTCGAGTGCTCGGATGCCGGCGACCTTGAAGTGGCCTTTTCCCTGGTGGCAAGCGTAGAGCTTGACAGGATGCCCATTTTATACCCTGACTTCTTCAAGTGCGCTTCTAATCCGAGAGTTTGACGTAACTGGCTTAAATCCACTTGTAAAGCTGGGGTGGTGGTGGTGGCGTCTTTTTTTTTCTTGTTATCTGATAAATCTTGAGGTGCGGCTTGCTCGAAAGCTTGAATTGTGACGCAGTTTGTGCCTCTGTCTTCAAAAATGCAAAGATCAAGCGTCACAGTGACACGCCAGAACAACGTACAACAATTGGCGCATTTGTTTTGCACCTTTTGAGCTTTTACCTAAGCCAAGTACAGCTTGGTGAAGGGGGAAGAACTTCATGTGATCCATGAGCTTCTGGCTCGACAGCACAGAAATTTTGCATACTTCACTGCATTACAATATGCAACAGAGTCATCACCATGAGTCTATGTCATTTAATTAAAGAAAAAAGTTGCTTTCGTACCATGTAAACACTGGTGCTCGATGAGTCTCGGCGGAAGAAGACGGCCTGTCCTCCATGTTGCGTAATCAACCAGCTAGTACTGCTTTTCTTGACGTTCTAGTGGAACGGTCACGTTTAAGCGAAAGAATGGACAGATTGTCGTGTCACGATTAACGGGATCGGGCTACTCCCCAGGCATGACACAACTTCGCCCGGATGACTGGTTTGTATCGCTTAATAACCAATCCACGAGCAACTTACGACTGGGCGAAACGATGGAACTCTTCAAGCGATCAACAAAGCTCCATTCCTTTCCTTTTCCTATGATGTTCGCTACGCTGGAAATGATCAAGTTTTTTTCCGATGTTTGACCAATTGTTGCAAAAGTTGTTTTGGCCAATGAACCCACTAGGTTGATTGAAACCACGGTTCTAAAATAAGTCCTATAGCACTAAAGTCAAGACCTCGTGCGGTAACGACCAGAAATAAGACTTGCCGGTGGCTGTTAAATCTGGTCTAACGGGAGGTTTATAGGTTAAAACCTTGATTAGGACTTACCGGTGGCGAAGAGTTAAGAACTTAGCAAAAAAATCACAATTTTTGGTTCATTTTTGACCACTTTTAATGTTTACCAAATCACCTTTTTGAAGACGGCCAGGTGTCTTTTTTGTGAAGCACGGTATATGTAAACGTAATAAAGCTGCAGAGGAATAAAGTTGCCCACCTAAATGTTACTTCTACACGTGGACCATTCCGAAATCACAGGTACATCAGTTATAGCAATCGATTACGTTTTTTGCCTTTCCTAATGAGTGGAAGCTGTTGTTTTCTGTCTATCTGTTATGAAGAAAATCCTGGCGATCTTTCAAGAAGTCAAGCCAAAATTTGTGAAGTTGTTTGCCAAGTACGCACAAGAACACGCATCCAGGCGACAACACAGCATGATGGTCTCGTGGTCGATACGTTCATCAATGGGGCCACTACTGATCTCAGCGGTTGGATTAAGAGGCATGTTGTATGAAAGTGGTATGTTTTGCTTTGGGACGCCAGAGGAACAGGATGAACTCTTCGACCGCGCTGTAGACCTGAGTTTCTTGGAAATGCGCGAATGGCACGCATTGAAGACAAAATGCCCGTTTTCACTGAAGTCGTTGCTCGTGTTGGCTTTGCTGTGATCGAAAAGAGCTTGACTTACCTCCGCGAAACGCGATCAAACTCACTCTGGAGGCTGTGTACAGTCTACCACTTACGCCGAAAGCTTTCCAAACGCTCAAGTAGCCGAAAGGAGATTTCACGTCAAATATACATCAGATCAGCACGCACCAGGAGCGCTAAATGAACAATAAATGCACAACTAAATATTTTTACCATATCTGGTTTCTTGGACCATATCCTTGTAGTCGGACCTTGACCCAAGGAAACCTTAATACCCTAACATGAAGTCACAGTCACTTTTGTACAAAATATTCTGGAGAAGGACGCTTCTACTTTAGCGAGAAATTCAAGCGCTCGTACCAGCACATAGAATCAGCAAGTGAATCACAATTACTTTGACTTTATTCCCGTCCAGAAGGGTAAACACCATTTCACACTCCAAATGGCGTGTTGCGACCACGTCGAAAATGGTGCCAAGACGCTCAAGCTAATTATCCAAATCAGTGGCAATTCCAAATATTGAGCCGTCCATCACAAAAAAGCGACGCAAGCGTGAACCTTTCTTTACCTCAGTAGCCATCCACCGAAAACAGGGTTATTTTTTTGCGGCGTTTACTGGTCAAATATTTCTTCAAGTTTAAGTTTTCCGCGTATCTACACGCGCTGATGACGACGCAGCGCCATCGCTTGGCTGTTTCATAGGTTTCGGCGTGAACATTCCAAAGGCGTCCACTCATTAGCCGAATCAACAGCCCGTCCACATGACCTTCCCATTCTTTCACAGAATGTAGTTTATTGCACAGCCCCGTCTCCGAGTTGTTAAATTTGAGTTGCAGGTTATATCGTAGTATTATTGATCCCTAACAAGCTCAACCGTGCGGTGTATGTTTTGTTGTACAATATTGCTAAGTTCATTCAGCCAGACCGGTTGCAACCACTCAGAAAGTTTGCTTTAGTTTTTTCTGTGATTGATTTAGAGTGTCTTTCGCGCCCAGATGTTCATTGCGTTTGTGGACGTATAACGAATCAAGATCCAGATAAGTGATGATTCGCTTCAAAGGTGAAAATGCTTCAAAAATTTGCTGTTCGCATCATTTTCCATCGCGATGTCATCGGTACTTGTATTACCGTGTCACTGCAAAACCGAGTGTCCTCGCTCACCCCTCGCGTCGTCAGCTTTTTCTTTGCACTCATAGTCGATCACGTGTGTTGTATTCCTATCGTCTTGATGGACAATATCAAAAGCATCGCAACTGGTTTGAGACGGAGTCACGACCAAATAAACCGGTTTATACCGACACAGATGTGGATTGCTGCGTGGAGGACCAGTTCCAGCATTCGATGGGCTCGAAACAATTTGGCCTTCGCGACGTTCAATTGGATGAGCGCCAGTGTGTCCAACGTAAGGCCTTACCGCTCCACAAGCCGACATGCGCACACACAATCGATAAACGGGAGATACCCATAGTCGGGATACCAATACGTCCGATCTTGTAGCGACTTAAAAAGGTTGTGGCAGTTCTTAAGATCATTCATTACCCGAGCATTTACCATGGTCGACCTCAACTTCACTTGGGTTTAATCAGACGTGTCGCTCGTCCTCAGCACGATCTTGTGGGTCTGAAGATAATGTTTTGCCGTATGGGAAAGCAAACGCTCAAATACTGTGCCGTAAAATCCACCACCGATGGCTTTGGCGTACTGATAAAATTTAAAAACTTGTCCAACATCTCGCTTATCTTGCAGCCATCGCATCAAATAACCTGAGCCCACCGATATTTGTCAGAATGCGGCATTTTGATCAAAATTAATTTTAAAGTGTCGGCGATATAGTGACGGTGAATTCGAACCACTGGTACACTGCTTCTCTCGCCAAAATCAGTAATTAATAGGTACCGCCGTAGATGCGATACATTACGAACGACTACCTCACACCGTTACACTCCGCATGATTCCGGCAGAACGCACGCATACTTCCACCACTATAAAAGTAATGCACCTTCACCAGCATGGGAATCATTTTGTCATGCTGTCGCTGTCGCAAATCGACGTCTTTGATCCACTGCGTTGTTTTAGCATAGGCTGTAGATCGTTCACTCGCCATGCTGGAAGAACGACTATGTGCGCCGGATAGCAAGACGTCGTCAGAACACGAAAACGCTCCAAAGCCGCGATATGTTCACCATTGTTGACATAGCGATCGTGAAACACATTGAGAAACCCCATGCCACAGCAAAAAATAACAAATATCTGTAAATTAGTGGGGTCTCTCCTAAAGGCCGATTATATGCATACGTAAACCAATCCTCCATCTTTTAACTTTCGCAAAATCAAAACACGGCGATTTAGCACGAGAGAAACATAAAAACACAGCATCATTTACCCATCGACGCATTGTTTCGCCAGCAGTGATTGGTTCCAAGCAGCGCTTCCAATTTTTTGTGCTACTTCCTTTCTCATCGGTGATTACGGACAACGCAGTGTTGGAGGAATTGATCGAAATCAACAGGTTACCCGAGCTGGTTCGCTCGGAGGATAAAGGAAAAACAGCAAAAATATCGATCATGACGAGACACGAACCAGATCGACACCTCACAGGCCGGTTTACCAAGAAAGATTGACGGAAGAAATAGTGCAGAAGCTGCGGATCAAAAGGATCCTAAAGAATCAAGATGAAGAAAAGTGGATTGTGGATCTAAAAGCCTTTTTGAGTGGTGACCTGGAGAAATTGAGCCAACACAAAGCCAAGAATTGCGTTAAAATCGCTTCCAATTACGAAATGGATGAAAACGATTTGCTTTTCTATTATTCTCATGCTGATCAAGCTGACACAGATTTCGACCGATCGGCGAAATTGGTCTTTGCAAGCTGAAATTTTACACCACTATCATGTCAGTTTAGAGGGTGGTCATTAGGGTGTTGGCCGGACGTACCACAGACTTCGCAAGCATTTTCACTGGAGAGGTTTATATCGAAGAGTCCAAACGTTTTTGGAACATGTACAGATTGCGAAACCGGGAAGGGTATGCCGACTGTTCGAGGTAGATCGCCCGGAAATATCCAGGCGACTTACCCCTTTCAAGTAATAGCAAAGGATCATATCCCTTTGTGGTGTAGTCGCTCTCAGAAATTCCTTCTGAGATTCGAACACCCACGGGGGCCCAGATGACTGACTGTCGGAGGGGGTACTCCGTCCATCCAGATCTTGATCCGATCCGGCATCCATCCAGATAAATCGGTCACTCCCATCACCTTGGTCTTGACGACTTGGATGATCCATGTTAAAAGCTCACCTTGTGTACCCGTCAGTACTGGCGGTTGCGCTCTCTTGATGGACCCTAGGGCGAAAAGTTAAAAGTTCGTCGAATAGGGAAACGAGGGTTAGGACTAAGGGTAGCTCCTGGGCGGAAATCTTCACCGGGAAGCAGGATTGACAATATACTTGAAGTTTGTATACTGCGATGACTGGGCCGAGAATAATCGATCGGCCAGCTAAACCAAAGATAATAAAGGGGTAAATCCAGGCGTGTATGTAATAGGGAATCCAAATGAAACTCCACAATCTTCCACAGTAGGCCAAAACGTTACCACACTTTCCAATAGAGATAAAAACCGCGTTCAAAACACGGGCGACTTGAGTTGAGTATACGCGACGCGGCGACTCCCGGTCTGGGGACTTCCTGTGGGTTACTTTAACCTTCCCGGGGCAAACCAATAGCATAAAGAGGGGACTTGTTAGCCCTCTGCTGTGAACCAATGAAAGCGACTTGTGTCTTGAAAAGCGAAACGTGTACTGATTTTTATCACTATATCCAATACAACCTTTTGTGTAACCTACCCCAAATAGCCCGGCTGGATAGTCATGTGTCCTACCTAAAATAGCCAGTCAGCTCCACCTGGATCTCTTTTGTGTGGCGTACACCAAAATCATCCGGCTCCACCTGGATGCTCTTTGGTGTACTGTACACCAAAATCATCCGGCTCCATCTGGATGCTCTTTGGTGTACTGTACACCAGCCAGTCAGCCCGCCTGGATACGCCTTTGTCTGCCGTACAACAGATATCCAGCCACCGTCCAGCTGCCATCCAGCTCTTCTTGGATACTCCTTCATGTACCATACACCAAATATCCGGCTTGACCTGGAAAGCCATCCAACTAAGCCCACTTGGCCGCGGGCATTAACTCTTCCTTGGCAGCCCAGCGTCCACCTCTGGCGTCTCATCAGTCTTCCACAAGCCCCAGCCTTCTTCAGGATCCTTCGCACGTACATTTTTCAAACAATCCGCCCTTCGGTCATCCTCCATCGGTCATCCGGCCCACCTGATCCGGACGGCCTATCTCTGGCTAGCCCAATTACAAGTCCCTAGATCACGCCCATCTGGCTCGTTTCCGTGCCTGGCACCATCTTGTCGTTGGTGGATACATTTGGCAACTGCCATCTAGCATCTACGCCCTTGGCCGGCATTTTCTGCCAATCAGAATGCAACCTCGGCCAGATGTATCTCATACCTGCCCGTTCATTAACTCACAAGTCACTTCACCCCACTTTCCCTGCCGAAATCGTTCAAAGGCAATACTAAACTGCTGATCTGGATCGATTTATTTACCGGACTGGTGATCGCTAAAGCTGGGTCTACTCGAACAGCCCAGCAGTTATGAGGAATGTGTTTTCAGGCAATTTGGTGCAAGTGAAGTAAGTAATCAGGCACGATCGGGAACCGGGTTTTATGGCTGAAGTGATCCGTCATTTAATGAAATGCTTGGTCAGAAACAAAGTGCGACCATGGCCTACCGGCAACCAGCGAACGACAAAGATGAACGGATGGTACAGACGCTAACCAGAGCTATTAAGATGTATGTCGCTGATTCCGGCCAACAAGATTGGGACGAATATGCAGAAAGGCTGGTATTTACGTTAGATTCTTCCTTCGATCGGGTCACGAGAACACGCCATTTTATTTGGCGTATAGTTGGATCCTCGATCTACTATTGAATCGGCGATCCCGGTCGGATATACCAGAGTTCGGGATCACAAGGCCCATGGCCTATGGGACTGCAGCGCCATTACCAACACGCGCGAGAACAGGTCAATGAACGACCCCGGAGATCGATCCAAGAAAGCGCTGATCGGAATAACGATCAGACTGATTCCCATAATATTGAACCGGGATCAAGGGTCTGGCTTTACCTGGATTGGATGAAAGAAGGATATGCCAGGAAATTAGAGCACATGTGGCACGGATCGTTCCGTGTTTCTGAGCCAATCGGCGATCATGCCGCCCGGTTGATCACCGCAGACACCAATTACGGAGCTTTCCGATCGTTCATTTGTCGAAACTGAAGCTGGTCAGACAGTTTCCTGATCGTCCAAAAACCAGATTATCAATCAAAGATCAGCCAAGGTTTGATTTCGACGAGGCTCTTTTACCTGAGGATAGTTTGGAGAGAGTGTTGGATCAAGATGAATTCGAAGTTGAATAGATTCTATGCACCCGAACGGGCAAAAAGGCCCGAATTGGTCGATTTCCTGGTCCAGTGGAAAGGTTATGACGATCTGACTTGGGTGGTGAACGGGATCCCAAATGTGGAGCTTTAGTACGAGAATTTGAACGTGATCGGGTGAGACGGAACGGATTCGGAGTTATGCAAACTCATCAAGATGGTAACCAGGAATCCCAATAGTCTGGATCGGCACATCACTACGGGTCAGCTTTGTGATTTCGTGGTGGATGGCATCCAGATCAGCGAATGTGACCTGGATGTTTTCGGTTTCCCTCCGTATTGCACCTGCCTGTTCGCCGAGTAGAAGTAAGAGGGCTACACCGGACGCCGGAGATTGGTATCCGGTTATGGACATCCGACCCCGATCGGCTCGTTGCAAGACGCTTTGATCTTACCAAGATCCCTGGCGAAACCAGTATCGCCTAAATTCTATGGATCATCCGGGGCTTCCGATTTCTCGTCTACGTGCGAAGTATGGCCCATAATTATCTCGACAGCCAGTCTTATTTCGTTTCTCTTCTAATTCATTAATATATCGCGATAACGTTTTCCTTGTTCTCCTTGTATTCCATATTCGGACCATATCTCCAGATTCCAGATCTTGTCTTTCTTTTTGCGCATTTGATTGTTCCACATGCATGTAAATGTAATTGCCATGAAATATATATTCGTCAGCTCCGAACCAGCTTACTTTACTTACTTGATTTCGACTTAGTCGGATCGGTTTCACTAGCAATTGCAGCCCAAGCGACCCGAGCTTTGCTACGGCGACGTTTGCGAGTATGGAAATGCTCCATCCAATCATCATTGTACATATTTCCGGTGATCGGGAACCGATGGGTAGATTCCCATATCGCCTGACTATGGTTCTGGCAAAATTGGACTAAACGCGACTGAAGGGCGTGAAACCGGGGGTGATCGGGGAAATCTAACCCAGGCATAGAGGTCGCAAGAACCTTCCAAGGTTTCGAATCGATCATGACCCGAACAGCATTTGCCGTGAGCAACCCTGGTTGCCACTGGTCCCGCGGAGGCGCCAGCAACTTGGGAGGGAAAATCCATCTTCTTGGGCGAGAGAACCAGCGAGGGACAATTTTCTTCTTGAATTGGAGGACCATCGGGGTTAAGGTCCACACTTGACGAGCAGCCCATGACTTACGAGACTCAAGTTGAGCTGCTGTCGGCTCGGTCTCCGAGATAACATACACGTCCATGAACTTCTTGCTTGGGTCGTAGCTGTAATCATCTCGGTCCACGGCTGAACGCTAAGCTGGAATGAAGACGCCAGTAAAGTTAGCAGGCCGGCGAATCGGCGCCACATTAGTTGACGGAGGACCACTTGAAGTAGATGGAGCCGGTCGTTTCACTTCCAGCTCGTCCATGCCATCGTCGTCCGAACAGGGTAAATCGATGGCTTGACTTAATGAAGCTGGTTTCGTTGGGCTTGTTGTCGAAGCTCGCCGACCGGTTTTGCACAACTTGGCCAAATCGGGCCGGTTCTGTTCGTTCAAGTTCGTCGAATCATCATCGGAGTCGGGGATAAAGAGGCAAGGACATTTGGAAGGAGCCGGCTTCCCTTTAGAATCACTTTTCCCCTTACGAGTTGCTGAACCCGACGGCGATGGAACTGGTTCCGGAATCGGGGGAGAACCGGATCGTGCGGGTTCAGGCGCCGCTGATTCATTGACTGTCGGCCGATTGACTTCTACGGAAAGAGAGACATGAGAATATGCTGGCGAAGACGGGTCCGATCCAGGAAGCTTGTATTGTGATTTACTGGCCGGACCGAGAGCGTCGACCAACTTGGGAAATCCACGTAAAGCGTTCCGGAGCGATTTTGAATCAGCATTCGGCCGGTCAACTTGTCGATCGTCTGGTGGGCGACCTTCTGCATATCCGAGAGACGACGAAGCCAAGTATGCTCAACCTTTTGTGTAACCTACCTAAAATAGCCTGGCTGGATAATCATGTGTCCCACCTGAAATAGCCAGTCAGCTCCACCTGGATCTCTTTTGTGTGGCGTACACCAAAATCATCCGGCTCCATCTGGATGCTCTTTGGTGTTCTGTACACCAGCCAGTCAGCCCGCCTGGATACGCCTTTGTCTGCCGTACAACAGATATCCAGCCACCGTCCAGCTGCCATCCAGCTCTTCTTGGATACTCCTTCATGTACCATACACCAAATATCCGGCTTGACCTGGAAAGCCATCCAACTAAGCCCACTTGGCCGCGGGCATTAACTCTTCCTTGGCAGCCCAGCGTCCACCTCTGGCGTCTCATCAGTCTTCCACAAGCCCCAGCCTTCTTCAGGATCCTTCGCACGTACATTTTTCAAACAATCCGCCCTTCGGTCATCCTCCATCGGTCATCCGGCCCACCTGATCCGGACGGCCTATCTCTGGCTAGCCCAATTACAAGTCCCTAGATCACGCCCATCTGGCTCGTTTCCGTGCCTGGCACCATCTTGTCGTTGGTGGATACATTTGGCAACTGCCATCTAGCATCTACGCCCTTGGCCGGCATTTTCTGCCAATCAGAATGCAACCTCGGCCAGATGTATCTCATACCTGCCCGTTAATTAATTCACAAGTCACTTCACCTCAGCCGCCCCTGATTCTCATCGCAGCCGCACAACGGTTGGGCCACTGACACAAGTCTTTTTGATTTCTCTTACCCATGCCCCGATTTGGTATGTCTTCTGCCCGATTTCTGGCGATTTCTACTAAACCTGTCTTCAAGCCGGCTTGAGGTCTCATCCGCCCGACTCTTTCTTGATATATTCCCAGTTCTGCAAGTCGACGAAGATAACATCTGTCGAGTTACTCTGGTCGACGATGACTCGCCTGCCAGCGGAGTGAAAATCGCGGGGACGCCGGATTCATCTCGTATTCGTGACCTGGTGATATTTCGGTCTGACATTGATACGGCGCTCCCCACTCACGGTCAGGCCTGCGGTGACCGGGACAGATTAAGGGACACTGTTTCCTCCGTTAAGGCTGATCTTCGATCCCGTCAGGCCCACTTCGAAGTTCTAGCGCAGAGATACTCGACTCTCTATGCGATGCTGGATCGCAATGAGCCTCGAATTTCCGAGTGGAGGCGTAGCCGCCAGGAAGCATCGGATGAAGTAACCCGTCTTCGGGCCATTGTAGGCCAGCTCACTGACGCCCTTCAACAGACTGCCGCACCATCTGCCTCCACCTCCGAAGCGGCGGAGCTGGGAAAACGAAAAGAGGTGTTGACGGCCCAAGTGGATAGCCTGGAACACATCCAGGCGTATTTGGTCCAAGCACTTGTCTCTGCCAACCGCCGATCCGACGTAGATATCACCCGGAAATCCTCCTTGGAACCCAGTGATCTTCAACGGCAGGTGGCTGATCTCGAAGACCAGGTCGCCAGCCTGACGAAAGAAAGGGACCGCCTCCGCATATTGGCGGGCGTCGTCGAACCTCTCCGAGCTGCCAACCAAGAGTTAGTTCACAGCTCAAAACTTCAGCGTAAGTGATTCGCCCACTCCTATGTTGTCGTTCTGTCGCTTACAATTTGCATGGCTATGTCGCTTCGCAGTCCAACAGTTGGAATAGCTGAAGGGGCAATCCGCCGAAATTTCCGAAACATCCCAAGAGTTGTTGCATCTTCGTGGCCGGTACTGCTAGGTGTCTCAAGAGCTAGACGCCACGCGGGATGACCGGGACCACCTGCGAGAATCCCATGCTCAAGCTCTTCGCCATTTTTCTTCTCTTGAGCAGCAACCGCAGGAGGCCTACTCCAGGCAGCAAAGACTGCGATCTGAGCATCTCAATGTTCGGAAAAGATATCATGACGCTTGTGACGAGCTGATCCGGGCCGATCGTGCCTACACCGCCCAGTTGGATAAGGAGGATCGGTTCAGGTCCCTTCTATGCAACCTGCAAGACTGACTCGAGGAGACTCGGACCCAGACTGCCCCCATCCTACAGGCCCCTCCGAGTGCGCGAGAGGCCATCATGGCCGTCTTGGGTATGGTAGATCAATGGAAAGCCTCTCTGCCGAAACTGTCCCAGTCGTTGCCTCGGTAGGATCGGAAACCTGAAAACGTACAGCCAGCTCTAATCCATCTCTGGCTAGTTCCGATCCGTCTTCGATCACCCCCAAACCTAGAAAGAGGGGAGAATCCTCCCTCCGGCACTAATGTTATTTGGGCAATTCGGCTAGTGAGCGGGACCATGAGTCGGACAGCGACTGTGATTCACTTACAATGGAGGCAGCCGCAGTATCCCCACTCGCTTACTCAGCGCAACATGGCTCTACACCTAACTCGCCATCCGGCTCTGCAGCTGACTCGCCATCCGGCTCCAATACTGGCTCTCCATCTGGCTCGGACGCGGGCTCAGATCCGTCCTCCAGTGAGTACGAGTACGATGACGATGAAGACGAGGATTATCTCAACCGGCAGGTGTGTTCCGCATTGTCCCGCTCTCGCGCGGACACCTGACGTCGCCTCTTGAGCCCTAGTGACCGAGCGGCCTCTTATCCGGCTCCCGTTCAGGTCATTGATTTACAGACCCCACCGCCGTCAGTGGTTGCATCTCAACCTGGAAGAATTGAGAGAACCCTCCTCCAAGGCCTCGGCCAAAACTCGGCCACCGGCTCCGGCAGGATCCAGTTCCAAAAACCGACCCGTTCGACCTGCAGCCAGGCCCAAGATCCGGCGGAGCTCTCCTGCTCCTGCGCCGCCTCTTCCCAAATTTCAGCTCTTGTGGTACCCGGCGGACGCTCCCTCAGTGAGGCGGATCGGTCCGACATCCTGCCTTGGCCGGTTAAGCAGCTAATAAACTTGAGTCTCGCCGATGTTTCCAGTTCCCGACTTGCTCACTCGTTATCCCGTCCACCTCTCTGGCTATTCCCTCCATCTCTCAAGTCGCCTCCACCAGAAGCTTGGTGCCCCGACTTGATGAAATCAGGTGCGGTTAACAAGCTCATGGAGACTAAGCCTTGGGAGATCTTGGCCACTGAGATGCCAGATATGGGACTTCCGTCCAGCCCGTGGTTCACCGACTTCCGATCGAAGTTCCGAAAATTCGTTGCGGCCCATGCCCAGTCCATCTGGGAATCCACCCATTTTCTGTTCATCCCCGCAGAAGATCGGCGAGAAGATATGCCTCTCCGAGTGTATTTCGCAGCCCAGAAATATCGGCATGGTCGGGCCTCGGATGCGTGAGTCCGTTTGTGTGCGTTTGTCTTGGAGGGTATCAGGGGTGGTGCCTGTGACCTGGACCTGTTCCTCTCCCCTTTTATGCTCCATCTGGCGAGCCGAAAAGTTTAAAGGAGCGGGGAAACGGCAGAGGGCGGAACGTGTATCCGGGCCTAGGTGCTCCGGATCGGACTACCTCCCTTTCGGAATCTTTGGAAGCTATCGACCGGCAAGATCCTTGGCGCAATCAATATCGCAACCGGCCCTCCAATCATCCTGTATTTCGAGTGTCCCGGCTCCGCAACAAGTATATTGGTCCATAGCGATAGGCAACCTGACTCGTTTAACCTTTTCCTTTCTTTGTTTCCATTTTAATATATCCGTCCATGCTTCTTTTATCCCTCACTCCATCCTTCACTTCGGCTGTTAACCCCAGTTGGTCAACGCCCGATCAGCTGCAGGTTTACTTAGAGGGATCTCCTGTCGTTACATGGCGCCTCCTGATCCGGCCGGGTCTGAATATCTGTTTCCCTATCCTGGCCGCCATACTCTTCTTCTCCGAAACGGTTGGATCCGGGTGGGTGAATCTCGCACTTGGCGGCCTGTCCAATTATCTCCGGCAGCCTGTTCCTTTTTTCTAGTTCACCTAACATACCTGGATCCAAAACGGTGATGCCGACCTGACCACGCATGGCCAATGTAGCCAGATGGTCTGCACTATTGTTCCACTCCCGTTTGACATATAACAATTCATGTTCTGGCTATTTCCGCAGGGCGGACATAACCCAATCATTCAAAAGTCTTAGTCGGGGGGCCTTGTAGTCTATCTCTCCAGTGATTTGCCGGATCACCAGATTGGAATCACCGCATATGATAATCCGCCCCTGCGTCCGGCTAGTCAGCAGATCTAGGCAAAGTAAAGTCCTCGGTACTCTGCTTCGTTCA
>MIQA02001479.1:0-27046 GCA_001887855.2 Sclerospora graminicola | reverse complement strand
CCGATCGTGAATATTCATCCACTCTGAGACTGTGGATCGGACACCGATCGATGCAATTTGAATTAGAGCATGTATTGTCGGTTATCTTCTTTTCCTCAAACTTATCTCCGCTACCGACATATGCATAAATGCAGAACATAGATCGCGGCTCGAACCAGATTCCAACCTGGCGAGCGATCTAGTTTAACATCTTCTCAACATCTGGTGGGAGCATACCAGCATGTTTAGTCGGCACATACCACTTGAGCATCAGATTAAAGAATTCTTCGATCGGGCAGGCGCCGGCGTCATGAAGCTTCCCACAGGTCTTGCACACGAAAAAACAGTGATCAGAAGGGTGACCTTTACGATCACATTTTTCACACGTAATTCTTTTCCAACAATCACGATCTCCATGTTTGGTCGACCCACAATGCACACATTTCTTACGAGATCGGTCCTGATCAGGTTGAATACTACCAGGTTTCCGTCCGTCCACACCATTAGTCGATGATCTCGGGCGATACATTGGTTCCGTCGTAAATACATGACGGTATTGTTCCTCGTCCGAGCTCAGACCCGACTGACCACTTTCCTCTTCAGAGCTTGAACTGTCTGATTCCTTCGCGATCACGCGAATCGCTCTGGCTGGTCGGGCTGCCGGTATTTTGCCTTGATCAGGGTGTGGCTTGGACCGGTACCGGTTCGACCCTACTTCGACCTTGGGCTGTCGACTCTTGGCCCGTTGCAACGTCCTTAGAGTCAGTTCCAGTTGTTCTGAGTCCTTTATACGGAGCAGGGTTAGCTGATCGGCCAGATCGCGATTGTCCAGAGTTCCAATGAAGTGCTCGACATGTTCACGGGCTATGTCCGGGTGTCGTGGGTCCTTGATCGGCATTTTCGCGCGTAGACCAGCAACATTCAACCGATGTAGGTACTCGATCGGCGTTTCGTCGGATCTTTTCTTCATGTGGTAGTACTGTCTAGCGACAGACACCCCCGAGTTGCAATATTGTTCTTCAAACTCTTCACACAACCGAGGCCACTTCAGACGCACTTCACGACTTAGCTGTTTAAGCCAGTTCTTGGCCGGGCCTTTCATTAGATCAGCGAAGATCAGGCATCTTTCAGCTTCCGGTGTCTTGTCCCTCAGAAAGGCTGACTTAGTCCGGCTTAACCAACCTCTGGCCTGATCGTCATCCATATCTTTGCCAGTGAAATCCTTCAATTCCGAGATCGCAGACATTCGTACTCGGGTGATCGTTCCTGATTCACTGTCAAATGCCTGCGCGGAGGCCATGTTCGCTCTACGAGGCATTTCAATGTCCAGATCATCTGGGTCGAAATGTTGACTGATCTCGCCTTCTGACTCCATGTCCACATCACTCCGTGGGGGTGATCGGTGAAATCGGTCTTGGTGATCGGCCTGGCATATCGAACGAACAATTCCGGCTGATCGGACTGATTCCATCTCCACATCCACGGGTCTCTTGACCGATTTCTCAGCAGACTGATTCATATTCGGTGCCGATCGCCATGGTTGTCCTTGCCCAGGTGTGTACTGAGGCAATCCATACTGATCACCCGCAAATCGGTTCATCATTGTCGTGAACATGGCTTTTAATTGCTCTGGGACCTCCGGCATGTTGGTTGGACCGGTATTGGAGGTCGGATTGGCCTGTGGCACTTCCTGAGCGTCTTCGAAACTATCGTCTGATCCGACTCTACCAGGTTCAGGCTTTCTCTTCCTGTTCTGCGACTCGGTCTTGGGGTCGATCTGCTGGATCCCTTTCGGGCCCAACGTCATACGTGTGATCCCAACCGAGGAGTCGGTGGATGCCGCTCCAGATTGTGATGACGATTGGTATATCGACTCGATATCCATAGGATACTCCACCAACTGTGATCGGTGCGAAGGATCCGCGATCGGCGACTGTACCACTGGGTTCGCCCCTAGTAACGAAGCAAGATGATCATACAGGGTGATCATAGATTCTCTGATCGTCTCTTGATCCAGATCGAATAGCATATTCGCATCGAAAGCACCAGTAGTGAAGCCAACCTCGTCGATCTGCGCCAAGAGGTTCCTGATCAGATCAAGTTGACTGCCTGTGATCACCGGCCGGGTCGCTCGACCTTCCAGCTTCCCGATGATCTTAGGCTTGATGATCTTCATCACTGGGCTGGTAACCAGGAACTTGCGAAACTCTCGAAGATAGAACAGTCGTTCCACATCTTGGACAGTGGTCTTCTCGGCTGGTTCGATCTTCTCTTCGTCTTCCTCGAAGATCTTCGGTTTAGGTTTCACATATTTTTAGGTGGATCGCAATGATCCGCCCCCATGTTTTTTCTGTCTTTTTCCATTTTCTTCTTATGCATAGGATCAAGGTTAGCACCTCGATCCTTTCCTGGGTTATAGTCAACTTTACTATAACCCAGATCGACCCCGATCGGGGCCATGTGGGGAGTTATTTCATCTTTAATCTCGACCTGGCACTCCACCAAACCAGGTCGATCATCGCTTCCTTTAGAAATGGACAGCATTGGAGGCGATACGCCTTCCTCCAATACACCCGAAAAAGTTTCCTCCACTTTGATTTTCACATCTTTTTCATCATCAAAAGAATCACGGTGATATCCTGAGTCACCAAGTGATCCGGGCACGCGCACCATTGTGTTGGAGCCGATTTCCAAATCCATGACCGAAGTCGTGGGTGGAATCCGGATACCCACTGGCCCGGACGACCAACTATCGGAGGGGGTACTCCGTCGATCCTGATCAGCATCGGAATCAGATGAATCACCACTGTGATGACTGATCTGATCTTCCCGGTCATCTGGCCGGTCTTCATGCTCGTCAGGATCTATGTTTAACTTCATCTCACCTTGTGTACCCGTCGATCGGGGCTGATTACACTCACTTAGGTGGACTCGGTGACGAAAAGGATGATCTTGATCAGGTCGGAGGGTTGACCTTCTCGAGACGGGGGGTGTCCTCGGGTGGAAATCTTCACCGGAGAACGGGTTGGGGTCGACACTTATTCAGTATCTAGGCACTGATCATGAAAGTTCGTCTGATCAGGCCAGCCAATGAGAGAGAGATATAACGAAACCAAGAAAATGCGATCAATCCACGATCTTCCACAGTAATCACAAACGTTATCTCCACAAACCTTTACCAATATTATTAACGTGTTCCAAACACGTGCGCGTTGCGGGTGAGGTTCGATCACCTAAACAAACCCGTCGGGGGTCTTCCGGTAAGCCAAAATGCGCCTTAGCACGTCTTAACCGGGAAATAGATGAGCAAGAGGGGACTAATCAACCCTGTGCTCCCAATGACCGCACACGTGGCGGAGCGACTCTTTGCTTTAGGGGGGAAATCTAAACCTGTTATTATATATGCAAAGTCCTATACCTGTGTACCATACCTCAACTCATGCCTGACCTTTACTTCGAACCTGTTTACTTCGTCGCACGGTTGCGTAACACTCTCTTGCCCATCCTGGCTGCACCTTCAAGCTGACCTGTACCGATTCTGCCCCGATCATGACCCGACTTTTCAGAAGATCTTCAACCCATCCTGATCTTCAACAAACGACCCTGAAACCACTTGAGACCTGCTCTTCAGCACTTGTTCACTTCACATATAGTCCGACCAAACCGAGAACTCACTTGCCCTTGCTTATCAACGCTGATCAAAGGCTGATCGGCCCTGATCACGATCGCCATAGTGATCGACCAGGTGATCAGGCCTGATCAGGCCTGATCAGCCCCTGATCACCTCGGGAACGTCCTGGGTCATCATCATTACGACTCCATTCATCTTCCAAACCATACTTCCGATCTTAATACACCGTCAGGACAACCATACCGCACTGATCTCGGCTGATCAGGCCTTGCCACATCATCTTCGGACCAACCAACGGTTCACACCACTCGTATAACCTGTTAATCCACCTGCCCGATCTTCATTCATCATTTGATCTTCTTTCTCCGGGCATGACAAGCCGATCAGGCTGCAACCTTGTATCATAGCCGGCTTCCACCAATATACCGTTCGGAGATCGGCTGGTCACCTGCTCTTGGTATGCCATGTCAACAATCACCATTTCTTATTATATCCACGAGAACTCCACTTAGTGACTGTGACAACGCTCGTGATCGTGGTCTTCAACATTCCGCCAGTGTCTGGGACCGGGCTTAACGACCATACTTGGCTGATTCTTCCACATCGTAAATATCCGTTGGCCACCACCTTTTCTTCTTACTCGTGATCAACCTTTTCCCACCCATCAACCGTCATATGTTGATGGGTGTTCTATCGTCACCAATCATCGGCCATGTGTGGTCCACTTCAATCCCAATATTTTCCCGATCGCTTCACCACAACATAATGATGTAGCATTATTGATTCATGTAGTAAGGGGTCGCTACATCGCGATCGGATGAGGTCAATCATCAAACGAGCGACTCTTAATGCCAGCGCTCCGCTAGAACCAGTCATCTATCCTATCAGATGCTACGTTGCGGATTCTGAATGTTGGTAATTTGCTGAGTATTCCGTTTTGGGGTATGTCGTGGTGTTATCCCTACCCTCCAGTCTGGAAATGCATCTCGATACATCCACTGTTTCCATGCCTACTTATCCCATTTTTGCAACAACCATAGCATTGTGTGTTTGGGGTTTTGTGTCTTATAGGCTAATCCCATTCCACCTGCTTACTTCGGTAAAAAACAATCAGCCCAGTATTTAAGTTGTGCCTCGTGTCCTCCATGTGATTCCGTAAGAACTGCTCTTGTAAGGTTTTGAGTCGAAAATCTCAATCTCCTCAAAAAGACAATAGTGGTATTCAAGCAAGCGGCAAAAAAATTCTGGCGCTCCCACAACCAAAACATTTTGGACCAATAAAAAACAGGAGGTTAAAAATCCTCCTAAATACTAACGTGATGTGTTCTTTCACGCTATGGTCCTATTTTGCCAAAATTTGTATGACATCTTGGTGGCTGAGAGTTTTCTTGATAAATGCGCACATTCGTAAAAATAATTAGGTGGCGCATAGTAAATTTGGCGCGAGAACCTCCGCGCACCACGCCCGAGCTCGTTTTTTGTTTTTGATCGGTTGGTGTTGATTAGAGCTATACCCTTTGGAAACCGTTTGTTTTATATCGTTTATGAAAACGTGTCGAATAATTTTGGTAATTGCTGATTCTATTTTGGACATTTGACGAAACCAATTGAGCTTTGATGTATTTCTCTAACAAATACTATGCTATTTCAGGGGACGGTTGCTTTCATCGCGTGCCGTAAGATTCTGTGCTACATACAATTCGTATTGTTTGGATATCCTTCAATGAGGCTACTATTTAAGCACGACAGTGAGCCGCTAACACACAATAAAGTCAAACGAGCACACAAATCTACAGATCAGCATGACTATAAATCGGCTGGCGATCGTCCAACGGACCTGTACCAACATAGCTGCGTTGGGTACCTGTATGACAACGTTTGCAATTCTCATTTTTGCACAGTAATAATCCATAGATCCATGAGTTGAAGTAACTATTAATTATTACAGGTCTTTATATTCGCATATTTAACCCCTTGTGATTTGTAACCCATACTAACTCCAAGCTAGAGAAGTATTTATGTTCCCTACGCAATCTTATCCGCACGATGATTGGTCAATGATAAAGATTAAGTACGAGGAGGTGGGCAGTTTTGTCTGCGAACATACGACTCATTTGCCATTTCGCCGGAATCAGCTCAAGTAACAAAGCTTCAAGTTCACCTTAACCGCCATGAAGATCTTCAGTGGAATTCAAAAGCTTCGTCCGATTGTGTCAAAGATTCGCAACGGTTCAAGTCGCAATGTTTGGACTGCCCAACAGGTAAATAAATGATTGATATTGTTTTCAGTGTTTGTACTACATACATGTGGGCTTGACCGTATCTTTCTTTGATTTACTCCTTGTGGCCATAGTACATTGAGAGAGAAGAGAAGTATGGTGCCCACAATTACCACCCGTTGCCCGTAGTACTACAAAAAGGGCGAGGCTGCAAGGTTTGGGACGTTGAGGGAAAAGAGTATTACGATTTTTTGAGCGCCTATTCGGCCGTAAATCAAGGTCACTGCCATCCGAAACTTGTCAAGGCGCTAACGGACCAGGCCCAGACCCTTGCTCTTACTTCTCGAGCCTTCTATAACGATGTGTTGGGCGAGTATCAGGAATTTATGACGAATCTTCTCGGCTATGATCGAATCCTGCCCATGAATACCGGTGTAGAAGGTGGCGAAACAGCAGTGAAACTAGCGCGTCGCTGGTCCTACGACGTCAAGGGTGTCGCCGAGAATCAGGCGAAGGTCATTTTTGCCAAAAATAACTTTTGGGGGCGTACGTTGAGTGCCGTGTCTTCCTCCAATGATAAACAAGCCTATGGTGGTTATGGACCCTTTATGCCGGGATTTAGCAGTATTCCGTATGACGATGCTGATGCCCTGGAAGAGGTCTTTAAGCAGGAGGGCAAGAACATTGCCGCTTTTATGGTAGAGCCCATCCAGGGAGAGGCTGGTGTCATTGTACCTCATGATGGATACCTCAAGCGCGTGCGAGAGCTTTGCACCCAATACAACGTGTTGTGGATAGCTGATGAAGTGCAAACTGGTCTGGCACGGACTGGTAAGATGCTCGCGGTGGATTACGAAGGGGTCAAGCCAGATATTCTCATTCTTGGGAAAGCTCTTTCGGGTGGCATGTATCCAGTTTCCGCTGTACTTACTAGCGACGAGATTATGCTTACAATCAAGCCTGGTCAGCATGGTTCTACATACGGTGGCAACCCACTCGGCTGTAAGGTTGCCATGGCTGCTATGAAAGTCATTCAGGAGGAGAACCTTGCTGAAAACGCCTATAAGCTCGGCAACAAGTTTCGAAGCGAGATGGAAAAGTACGTACTAGCTAGCGTCTGGTTATATAGTTTTTCTTTCGCTATTTTGAGACTTACCAGCCCATCTGTTGTTTGTGCAGCTTTCAATCCAGTCTGCTTCAAGGGGTGCGTGGACGTGGTTTGTTGAATGCAATCATCATTAACGAACGTCCCAATCAGCCGGACGCGTTAGAGCTATGCATGAAATTGGCCAAGAAGGGGTTATTGGCTAAACCTACCCACGGTAACGTGATTCGCCTTGCACCCCCACTTGTCATGAACGAAAAACAGCTCGATGAGTGCACGTCAATTATTAAACAAGTCTTCACGGAAGCTGAGTCGTAACGGCAACATCAAATCAGAATTCTTTAGGGTAAACGGTAGACTTATTCCTCCGTCTGGTTACACTACTTAAATCGTTGACTATACAAAAAAATAATTCATATCTTTATGCAACATGCTCGTCATTTTAAGACCAGACATAGTTCTGAAATACACGTCTAGGCATGTTCGTTGAAAATACAAGTGATGACATGTACATGTACAGAAGAGTTGACTAAATGACACGCGGATGCATACGGCGACGTAGGCAGCATATTACCGTGGCAGTTGATTCAGGACCTTGGAACCGGAAAGTTGGTTTGAAATAAACCTAGCCCACGAAGCCTTAAATCTGATTATTGAGGTTGAAATTCTGATATCTGATGACTCAAAAAAAATTCTGATCAGCTATCTGATGTCTTTCAATGAGACTTTTCGGCCAATAGAAATCCATTATACGCATTTTGTTTCGCGTTCTTCTGCATCCGTGATATGCACTGTTTCAGTTCCATTCTATTCTATTCTTTAGGTTTCTGCTATCTGTATCCAAAACACCAACTGCAACCCGATCGAGATAGATGTCTGAAGAGCGCGAGTTGCATTCCGATCATTCGGTGGTCCCTACTTTTCCTCCACACATGATGCATGCAGACGTTATTGCAGCAGCTACGAAAGCTTCTACTGACGCCGATGACGGCGATGTGCCCCGTCTAGACGACGACGAGCACGACGAGACGAGTCAATGGACACATCAAGAAGGACTTCTCAAAGCTTCGATTCTGGAGAAAGTAGCCGCGGAAAAGCGATTGCGTAAACTTTCAGAAGTGTGTGTGGATGATGTGGACACTGCAAAGGATGATGCGGACGCTGGGGATCTCTTTGAGACGCTTCCCGAGCCATACGGACAATTATTGACGTACCAGCGGATTCAGATCACGTCCATTCCCCAAGAAATCGACAGAGAGACAAAAGAAGTGTGTGACCTCATTCGCAAGTGTCTATCATTGAGGAAAAAGTGGATCGCTGTCAATGAGCCGGCAACGCCGCCGTCTCGAGCTCCAGACATTCAACCAAATCTTCGAGCAACGAGCGCTGCAGGCAAGCTACGACATCGGAATGAAATTCCATACGAACCCTTTAAAACAGCGATCCCAGCAACGACGTCACATCGTTTTATCATGGTCGATGGCGTCGTACGAGTCCTTGACGACGACGAAAAGACAGTCGAATCCAATTGTCCCGTCGGCTCCATGGAAGACTATTACGACGATTTGTTTGAGATCAAACGCATTATCAATTATGGTCCCATGAAAACCCTTGCCTTCAAGCGATTGCAAGTGCTAGAAGCCCGTTTTAACCTCCATACGTTATTAAACTCGGACCGGGAACTCGTGGCCCAAAAGGCTGTCCCGCATCGGGATTTCTACAATGTACGAAAAGTGGACACGCATATTCACCACTCGGCGTGTATGAATCAGAAACATTTGTTACGGTTCATCAAGTCACGGCTGCGGAATTCGCCGGGGGAGATTGTCATCTTTCGAGATGGCCGGTTCATGACGTTGAGTGAAGTTTTTCGGTCGTTGCACCTCACTGGCTATGATCTGAGCGTCGATACACTGGATATGCACGCGAGTAACACGTTCCATCGCTTTGATCGCTTTAATTTAAAGTACAATCCCGCGGGTCAAAGCCGGTTGCGTGAAATTTTCTTAAAAACCGACAATTTGATTGCTGGGAAATACCTCGCGGAAATTACCAAAGAAGTCATCTCGGACCTCCACGCGAGTAAATATCAGCTCGTTGAATGGCGTGTCTCGATCTACGGCCGGAAACACTCGGAATGGGACAAATTGGGACGCTGGATGTACGTCAATAAGCTCGCATCGCCCCATGTTCGATGGATGATTCAGATTCCACGACTCTATTTTTTGTATAAAAAATTAGGGGAAGTCGAGAATTTCCAGCAAATGCTTGATTATATCTTTCTACCCCTCTTTGAAGTGACTCGGGACCCGTCTAGCAACGTCCCGTTGCATTATTTCCTCGAGACCATGGTCGGTTTTGACTGTGTCGACGATGAAAGCAAAGCGGAACCTTTTCGCGCCGAGCGGGGCAAGAAGCTCCCCAAGCCTCACGAGTGGACACACGAAGCGAATCCACCGTATGATTACTGGTGTTATTATCTGTACGCGAATATCGCAGTGTTGAATGCGTTTCGACGTCAAAAAGGGCTCAAGATGTTTTCGTTTCGACCTCATTCAGGGGAAGCAGGGGACCCTGACCACTTGGCTGCTGCTTATCTTACGGCCAATGGTATCAACCATGGCATTACGCTTCGAAAGTCCGTGGGACTCCAGTATCTCTACTATCTCACGCAAATTGGCATTGCCATGTCGCCATTAAGCAACAATCGCTTGTTCCTGGCTTATCATCGCAATCCGTTTCCCATCTACCATGCACGTGGCTTGAATGTCTCGCTCAGTACCGATGATCCCGTCATGTTGCATTATACCAAAGACCCGCTCTTGGAAGAGTACTCGGTTGCAGTGCAAGTATGGAAGCTCACAGCGACCGATATGTGCGAAATCGCGCGCAATTCCGTCTTACAGTCGGGTTTCGAGCATCCATTCAAGGCACATTATCTCGGTCCCAACTATACCTTACCAGGCGCGCGTGGCAATGGTAAAACAGACAAACAAACAAACAACAACGTGCCTCTTTTCCTACTCTCTAACGCTGTCGTTCTTTTATTAATGCTACGCAGACATTCGAATGACAAATGTCCCGGATATTCGACTAGATTATCGCTACGAGACGCTTCAAGGGGAGCTAGCGTTCATCCAAACGTAAAAAACTCACCAGTAAAAGCCAAGGAAACAATGGACATATGATAGATATGCGCGATTGATTAGGTAAAAAAAAACAACACTCACACACCCACCCACAGGCGTCCATTGAGTCTCTCTCTCTCTCTCTAGCTAGGTGTTGACTCCCTATTCTCCACTTGGCTGGTTCGTTCGCTCTTATCATTGCAGTTTGTCCAGAATCCGCAGTCCCTGTTCTTCGTACTCTTTCTTAAGGAGCCAAAACGCGTCATTATCCTTCATAACGTCTGCGAGCACACTTCCACCGAGGAAAACCAAGTGTTTACGACGAGGGGGATCGTTAATCCGTAGGCGAAATTTACTCAATCGCGTCTTGTCGCCCTTGAGCACGTCCGTGAGATATCGTTGCTTGATATCTTTCTCCAAGCGACTTGGTAAGCCCGGGTACATGCTCGAACCCCCTGAAAGGACAATGTTTTTGAAAAAGTCGGTTCGTAAATCGATATCCGCCTTCATACACATGTCAAAGACCATGTCACTGAGGCCAGCGCCTTCGACATCAATCAATTGTGGTGTAAAGAGGGCTTCAGGCGCTTCAAATCGTTCGCGACCGAGCCGCACGACCCGTCCATCGGGCAATTCATAGGATTCTTCAAGGATGGTCGTTTCCAGCGCCACTTTCCGCTCGGCGGCCGTCTCGTACGCGACGTAGCACCACTTTTCTTTAATCTGTCGCGCCGTTTCAAAGTCCGCTGTGCGATTCAAAGGGTAGCCACGAAGAAGAAGCAGTTTAATGAGGTAATTCGTAATGTGGCGACCGGCAACGTCCAATCGACAAATGAGATGCTGGGGGACGTAGCCTTGATACACGGGGACAACGTGCGTGACGCCGTCGCCCGTGTCAATCACGACGCCCGTGGTAATGCCTTGGGCATAGAGCGTCAGCATTGCTTGCGTCGTAATGTTGCAGCCGTCAAACTGGTACTTTTCAAACATGATTTCCACGAGTTTTTCGCGGTTTCGTTTCGGGTTTAGCGGTGGCTCGGTGAGTAGAATACGGTACCCTGCTGTCGGGTCAATCGCCAGCCGCTCGTTGAACGTATAGTCCCATAGCTTTTCCATATCGTCCCAGTTCTTGACAATGCCATTCTCAACAGGGTACGAGATCTCGAGGTTCGATCGCACGGCAGCAGCTTCATCCCCAAACATGATATCCTAGGAAAGTGGGCATTGAAAAACGGGTAGGACAACGAAGGATAGCGAGAGGTAGGTAGATACGTACTTTAAGTAGAATATCGGTCTGAACAGCTTCCTCGGCACGAAGAACAGGGCGTCCTACAAGGGATGGAAAAAACGCCTTGGGAAAGTTCTCGGCGGCAAAGCCAGCCTTTACAAACTGTAGAAACATTGGAAATCAAAAGAAAAAAGGTAGGACGAGAAAGGGGGACGAAGACAGTAGGTGCGGAGGAGAGACGACGTACCCCCGTGCCGTTATCGCACACGACGATTTTGTTGGCGGCCACCATCGCTGCCTAGCGTTCTTGTGTCGAAGTGTCGAAGCTCTTATCAAAAAGCAAGAAGAGTACCGGTAGAAACCGGTGCTATTCGGAGCAGATAAACCGGTATTTTTTTATTTACCAGTTGAATCAGTAAAAAAGTACCTGATCAAGGTATTTTTATTTGGGTAAATTCCAAAAGGTGCAAACTCAAATGGTTTAAACATTTTTACATACAGTATTTTACCATCAATTCTCATGTTAAAACAACATGGTTAAATGGTTTTAACCATTTAAGTCACCTTTTAAAGACGATTTGAGCACTTTTTGAAATACATGTATTCCCTTTTTCTTTATTGATGTAACAAGAAAGTAATATTACTACTATTGTATTGATAATAATAATTTATTAGTATCTTACATCGTTCCATGTGCGACGATCTTTTAACAGCTCTTCGTTTCTTAGTCCTAACTGCCAAAAACATTCCATCACCTCTAACCTCGCTCAGCCAGCCGTGATAGTGTCTCTACCACGCCATCCCAACGATACAAGTATTACTTTACGCGATTTGCCGCATCCGATGCGCCGTCTTGCAATCGAGGCCACAATATTGGTCATACTGGCTAAGTCCACGTTGGAAACATTTGGCACAGTTAGTGCACCAGCGCTGCTCCTTACTGGGATTGTGTGACTTGATCGGCAAGGAGGCACTCCGCCCAAAAGCCATGGAAGTTACGCCCGGTCCAGAGTTGGCCAGGTTGTCAATGTCAAAACTTGTAGACGATTGTACGCGGCTTTCACTGATTCGGATTACGTTATAAATATTACACTTGCCTTCGGAACCCTCCTCGTCTTCCTCACACACAATTGTATCGCGATGGTCACGGTGAAATATGCAGCGCAGCTTACCACCTAAGTACGAAAGCGACGTCAGCTTGCGCACGCGACTCTTTTCATCCACGGACTTTCCAGCGCCAACGAGTGGAAAGGACATGACGCGATGTTTGAAGCGGAAACTGGTTTGGTTTTCATTATGCTCGGGTACAGGAATTGCTGGATTCTCCTCCGCCTTGCTGTAGAAATACTGTAACCACTGGTCGCCTCGAGTCATGATATTTCAGTGTATGAGGTAGCCCTGAAAATTCAAACTGAGCCAGAAAGTGATTTGTTTTAAGTGTGAGGGAGAAAGGCAGTGAGAAAAAACAGGCAGTGAGAAAAAGGCGATTCCTTGTATATACTAATAAATTTGAAAGGAACGGAAAATTAAAATTTATAAACCAGAAAGATTTTACGTCAGGTGAGATCTGAGGTTGTATTAGCCTGCGATATTCAATTAAAACGCTGTTCAAGCAAATCTGATGAGTACGATGGCGTGCGTGGGAGGCAATACGACGACAAATCTGAGTAGGAACAGGAAGGATACTTGAGCAACTCTTCCCAACTGCGGCTAGCCTGTAAAAACTCGTCTTGCTGTTGCGCCTAAATGCGACAAACAGAACTTTAGTTGCAGTAAAAGTTTAAAATCAAGTGCGGGGTCTTAGCAAATTGCCTGCCAGTTGCTCCTATCGGCAATGGAAGATTTGATGCAGACGTTGCTTCTGATTGCGCAATTGTCCATGTACATACATACATGTATTATATTAACTTTTATACATATACATTGTATAGGATTGACGATACATGTACACTTCCTATTTCTCGATTCATTTGAGCAAAGTCTAGTGTGTGACTCCCTTTCTGCGGCGTTATCCGCGACAAGTGGAAACACATGGTGCATGGGATCATGTAAAATGATGGTTAAAGCAAAAAGGGTATATGTATGTACTGGGATTAAGTTAACCTCTGCCGCTTCACTCCAGACGTAAAACTCTCCAGACAATATGACCTACGTTTTTGTAACTCTGTAGCAACTGGAGCTGCCATACCGGTACTTGCATTTGTGTTTTGTCCTTTTCTCGCAACGTGTACGCTTTTTTTAATGTTATTTAACCTACAACATCTTTCTACATTTTTAGGTTTAAGCAAGAAGATGATCTTCCACTGTGTTGCTGTCATTAAACATTAACTTTCGTACACGTGCTATACCTACTATAAAAACTTGCGGCAGAGATACTCATCAAAAGGAGACGAGACTACATTTTGTCAGGTACGGGCCTGTAGTGTTGAAATTCTAGCCAGATAGTACAACAGACAATCCTCTTTATTGTGATAGTTTCGAAAGTACAATAGCAATTTACTACATGTAGTAAGTTATAGGCGTCGAGTTGATACGATGCATGTAGTAAGTTATTTCAGCCCGAAGGCGTCAAGTTGATACGATGCCGGATGAAAACGTACTAGGACTTCAGTAGCGCTGGAACTACGCGCGATCTTGAAGCTTGTTGCATCAATCAAAAGGTGGATAAAGTATTAATCAACGAATCCGGTCTGCCCCATGATACCTAAATCCCCTTCTACATAATAATACAGTGGTATTCGTCCTTATCAGTGATAAACAATAGAGTAAGACGTTGCGATCAGCAATTGGGCGCGCATTGTATTTCTTTCTTTTTCGTTTCTAATCCTGCTGTCTTGATTTCCAAGTTCAGCTTTTTATTGTCGGTCCTAGATACCACTACCATCATTCTTTCTCTACCGATAAGATACGTCCATATCCATCCATTCATCCATTCTCTACTGCGTCTTCTTCTCCCACTCGTCCATACGCTGCTTGAGCTCACGCGCGTGAATCCGACGCCCGACAAACTTGAGCACCTCATCAATGAGAATAACCGGCAGCGAGAACGCCAGGACCATCAGCCACTCGTTGAAATCCAGTGGAATGACACTAAACGTCGTAGCCAACACGTCGACATACAAAATGACAAAGTGCATGACAAACGACACGACCATAGCAATCATCAAGTACGGATTCGACCAGGGTGGCATCGTCACAAGACTCCCATCTTCCGAGAGCGCATTCAACGCATTAAACATTTCAATCGCAACCAACACCGAGAGCGACAGCGTCGATGCCGTTTTTTTCCCGTCCGTGAAGTAACGGCAAGGGTCGGTTGAGAAATCCATACCATCAAAATTATTGACACGAAAGTTGTCCCATTCATGACACTTGGTCCAATGCGTCAATTGATCATACGTAATCAGTGTATGGCCATCCCCCGAGGCTTCATAATACATGTACCAATACGCAAAGATTCCGACACAGGCAAAGCCCACATAAATCCCAACAATCAAATACCGAAGAAACACCCAGCCCGTAATCAATGCGTCATCGCTTCGACGAGGTGGTTTCTTCATAATGTCAGCATCCGGTGGATTAAACCCGAGCGCCGTGGCAGGCGGTCCATCCGTGACCAAATTGACCCACAATAATTGAACTGGAATGAGTCCTTCGGGCAATCCGAGCGCTGCCGTCAAGAAAATCGCTGCTACTTCGCCAATATTCGAGGAAATCAAGTACCGAATGAACGCTTGCATATTGTTATAAATCGCACGCCCTTCTTCCACCGCGGCGACAATAGTCGCAAAATTATCGTCCGCTAGGACCATATCGGACGCTTCTTTCGCCACTTCTGTGCCTGTAATGCCCATGGCAATGCCAATATCCGCCTGTTTCAGCGCAGGAGCGTCATTCACACCGTCACCCGTCATGGCCGTCACTTCCCCCAATTGTTTTAACATCTTGACAAGCAATTGCTTGTGTTTGGGCTCGGTACGTGAAAACACCATGCCGTGTCCCGCCGAAAGATACGCGTTTCGTGTTTCCAACGGAAGCGCAAAGAATTCAGCACCGGTAAACGACCGTTTTGATAACTCGTCGCCAGGATGAAAGATCCCAATCTTGTGACAAATACTCTCGGCCGTGAGCTTATTGTCGCCCGTGATACACATGACTCGAATCCCTGCGGAATGGCACATTTCAATCATGGGACGGACTTCCGGACGCGGTGGGTCCAGCATACTCGCGAGTCCAATAAACGTCAAATTGGATTCAATGGTGGCAAATGTCTCGGTCTTTTCCAGTAGTTTGTGCGCAGGATGATGACGATCGCCATCGTACGCTCCCAAATCCCCCAGGTCTTCCTTTTTCGCCAATGCAAGACATCGAAGCGACTTGCGCGCAAGATTCGAGACCTGAGTGAGCAGCACGTGACGGCCGGCGGCTGTCAAGGGCGTGACACTGCCATCGCCCAATTCCACGTGCGTACAACGTTCAATCAGTCCTTCCGGTGCGCCTTTGACCAGTAAAATGTTCTGATGAGAGCTGGACGATCGCGTCGAGCGTTGCGACGACGCACTTGACCGGGCACAGAGCACTGACATGGACTTGCGATCGCGGGAGAATTCGAGGACAGCGAGTTTCTTGTACGCATGTTCATGGTACAAGTTACAAAACTGCACGGCTTGAGCAGGCTCAGCGGTTCGAAGGGATTCCATCTCGGCTTGTTTGAGAGGATCGTGAGGGAATCCAATCTTTTCTACGAGCACTTTAAGAGCAGCTTCGGTTGGTTCCCCAACACGTACGTACTTCCCATCCCGGTACTCGATCGCAGACTCATTGCAGACGGCACACACGGTCGCCAATGACCTGACGGCTTTAAACTGGTTCAAAGGCGCCCCTTGGATCTTCCCAATGGGAGCATACGTGTGACCTTCAACGTCATACGTGACAAGGTCCGTCTCGGTCTTGCCCACGTGTGAAAACGTCACACACGACATTTCATTGGTCGTTAAGGTGCCCGTTTTGTCCGAACAAATGACGGTCGTACAACCGAGCGTTTCGACCGATGGGAGTTTGCGTACAATGGCATTTTTTTTCGCCATTTTACGCGTTCCGAGGGCCAAACAGGTGGTTATAACGGCAGGTAACCCTTCTGGAATCGCCGCGACAGCGAGCGCGACAGCAATCTTAAAGTAATAAATGCAGCCTTTAAAGACAGACCCGTAGATGGGATCGAAAAAGTTCTTGTAGTTGATGACCCAGACAACAATACAAATGACGGCAATCACTTTGGACAAGAGCTCCCCAAATTCATCCAATTTCTTGGATAATGGCGTACCTTCGTCGTCTTTCGACGCTTCTTGCACCGACTGTTGGATCTTGCCAATCTCAGTCTTCATTCCTATTTGTGTCACAATGCCCGTGCCCAGTCCATTGACCACTACTGTCGTTGCAAACAGCATGTTGGTCTTGGCTTGAATGAGGTTTTCCGTGTTCTGGGGCAACGCATCGATGCCCTTGTTCACCGACGTTGACTCGCCCGTCATTTGAGCCTGTTCGACGCGTATGGCCGTGGTTTTCATCGATAAGAGACGTAAATCCGCAGGCACTTTGTCCCCCACACGGATTTCTACAATGTCCCCGGGAACAAGTTCACGGGCAGGCAATGTTACCATGTGTCCGTCTCGCAGGACACGTGCATGTTCCGATTGAAGGTCTTTGAGTGCTTCTAGCGCAGCTTCTGCATTGGATTCTTGCCATACGCCAACAATAGCATTCAAGACAAGGATCACGAGGATCACAAGTGGCTCGACATAAGCGCCAATGCCTTCTTCAGCGCTTTCTTCCACGACTGCAAGTAGAAATGATACAACCGCAGCACCAAGTAAAATCTTGACCAGCGCGTCGTCAAATTGTTCAAGCACGAGCTTCCAAAGCGGTGTATTCTCTTCTTTATCGAGCTCGTTGTAACCGTGGATCGCTCGTCGTTTCTCCACTTCTGTCGACGTCAACCCTCTGTCCTTCGTGATCCCAAAATGCTCTAGCACTGCCTCCGGCGTCTCCAATTCATAGCGAACCCCCTCGTCAATCATGGCCATGTCGTCTCGACCAAGCGTTTTCTACGGAATCTACCAAAATGTGTATGCTGCCGCGTGGCAAAAGATTTATCATGGCAAAAAAACGCACTTAAGTGGAGGCAGAATATTTGCGAATACATGTATAACATTAGAAAGGTTTATATCGGAAAAAGGCACGACTAGCCAATTTGGGAGATATAAGAATCCCGGACTTTTACCAATTTTTTTATTTTTTGCGACAGACTAAAAATATCTTAACGTTAACGTTACTTGAAAAGTTATGACTAAGTTACCGGTAGAGATGATATTTAGAGAACCTGACCCTATACAGGGTGGTGTAAGCCATGTCAAGCGCGGTGCTGTAAGGGCCTCATTTCATTACACTTTTGGACCCCAACTCTATCCGACTTTGGATTTTCGTCCACGGTGGGACTCGAACCCGCAATCTCCCGGTCCCGAGGGCAGGGCCTTAACCACTGCACCAAACGAGGTCGGTACTAAGTTACCGGTCGAGAAATTGTTGTAAATTGTAGTCTATTTAGTCGTAATTACAATTAGCTACTATAAAAGATTTCACTGCTTGCGATATCCTATCTTTACCCTTTGCCGTCCGCTGCATTTCAGTGTTAATCCTGGCGGTCTGGCGCGGGTTTAGATTTCCATCTACTTCCAGTAAACACTCAAGGCATATCTGGAGTTGCATCCCTTTAATTCTTAGATCCGGCCTTCGTTTCTCATATGCCGTCACTGCCCGTATTTGTCCCATCGTCTTCGTCCAAATGAATTCCGTATACTTGAATTGATTCCATTCCTGCTGCTGAAACACAATAAATTCCGTACACGCCATATCCAAGTCAATCCAATTGAGCATATGGCCCACCATAATCGATGAACTTGTTCTAAACACTCTTCCGCTTGTTCGTCACACCTGTTCTCCACTCGTAACTTAAACCTGGCTGATATGGGTGGAGCTCTCCTACTTGCAATCAAATGCTGGAATGTACGAACTGTTTCCATTGAAACCACCCAACCATGCCAATAACTAATAAGCCGGGCCCAAAAAGACATGGCCCGCTTACACCCCCACACAATATTTGTGACCCCTTTCCCCTCTGACTTACACTCCTTATCGAGGCGGCAGGTGTTATCAGCTTCAAATCCTGGGTAATACACGTTCAACTGGTGCTATACACCACCCAGGTTTGATAATATGTCAGCATATGCCCATGATACCATAAGTCGTGTGTCGATTACTCCTGAGCCTCTCGTCCCCAAGCTTCTCGGTCGTTCTTCTTATCCCAACTAGTCAGCACCCCTTCTAATCCTTGCGATACATACTTGTTATACAGTTCTCGAATATATTGTCGTAACCAGTGACGCCCTGTCCTTTCCTGCATTCGGTCATGCATCCGCCACGGATACCCGTGTACTTGAGGATTAGCTCGAAGCACTACTTGCTTCATGTCCTCCACGTCACAGTCACTTTCATCACTTGCGTCTCTTCTAGCTTCTACACTCCATCCAAACCCGTCTGGTTGTTGTCTGCATGTCCACGTGTCTCCCAAGAGTGAGTCCCGCCCTTGAATTATGCCTTTCTCGCGTAAAATCCAAAAAACATTTCGCAATTTCCCATGTTGAGATAGCAGCTGGGGTGTTGGGTCCTGTCCATTATATTGACCCACACACAACCTAGGAGAACACAATATTAGAGTCGCCAACCATCTCGAGATCTTCGCTCTGGTGTGCCCTCCTTCTGTCGACATTTGAGCTGTCCACGTGTATGTGTTCCAGCCTGTACGTCTTATCCTTAGCTCCTTGAGGGTGACATTCGCGATTTTGTCATATTTCCGCCATGGCACTGGCCCTTGGTTCGCTTCCAGAATCCATGGGTTATTCCACCAGTTGTAAGTTCCCCAAAAGGCTTCTATCTCTTCTGGTATTGCGTCGTGCCATGGTGCCTCATCCACACAAATGTTAATATCTACTCTCTCCCCGTCCCTTACCGCTACGGTAGGATACATTTCTGTGTTTTGAATTCTCGTTAGTGCTTTCGTAACATATTGCCTCACGTACCTCTTAACCAATTCGTCTTGTTTTGGCTCCGGCCCTAAATATTGTGATAACGTTCGCAATGTTAGGTCACCTCCCCTTCCTCTATACAAATGATTTGCTTTAAACTGCCTCGTTTCGGGTGAGAGGAAGCAACTTCCCCCGGTTCTTCGATAGAAATCGCCAAAAATTCGCCATGCAGCCGAATACTTTGTAGCAGGTTCCATCAACCAGCACGCTGCCTCCTTGACATACTGAGTATGGATCGCCAATGGTATTGATATCAAACCCAAGCCTCCTGCATGTTTCGGGGTATACACTAGTGTGGGCGAAATTTTATGTCTCTCTCGTCCACTATCGCCCGACGGATTCCAAACGAATTGTTTTTGGAACACCAGTAATTTTCGTTGCACTTCGCTATTCGGTGAGAAGATCTTCGCAGTAAATAGAATCGCTGGGACCGCAATCGCGTTGAACAACTGGACTTTCTCCAGTACCGATGTGCCACATTTTGCCGCTATAATCAACCTCCTCTGAATCGCCTTTAACCGATGCGCCCAGTTACGTTCAGAGAGATTCCGCTCTCCAATCTCGTATCCAAGGTACCTCGTTGTTCCTACCGCCTGCAATACCGGTACCCCATGCCAACATGTCCGTTGCTCCTCCGTATTCAAAAATATGTGTACACATTTTGTTGGCTGTACCCTTAATCCCGATAGTTCACCAAATGTTTTCACCAATCGCAATGCTATTTCGACTTGACTCGCGTGTGGTGTAGTCGCTCTCAGAAATTCTTCCTGAGACGCTAACACCCACGGGGGGCCCTGACGACTGACTGTCGGAGGGGGTACTCCGTCCATCCGAGTCATGATCCGATCCGGCATCCGGCCGGCTGGATCGGTCACTTCCATCCGCTTGATCGTGACGACTCGGATGTTCCATGTTGAAAGCTCACCTTGTGTACCCGTCAGTACTGGCGGTTGCGCTCTCTTGGTGGACCAAATCCCGCTGAACGTGCCGGCCGAGACCCCGCCCCAGTTGCTAAACTGGTTTTGCCAACACCGTCGAAGATGGATGAACGGCAGGATCAGGAGAGGAGACAAGTTAGAGTCACATGTGCGGTCACCTCTGATGCCGGATGGCCCGATGAGCAGGATGATGCTGGATCGACTGATCCGGCTGACCTGGATTCGGAAATAGCCGGAGGTGGATCGACCGATCCGGCTGACCGGGATTCGGAAATAGTCGGAGGTGGATCGACTGATCCGGCTGACCGGGATTCGGAATTAGCTGGAGGCGGATCGACTGATCCGGCTGACCTGGATTCGGAATCAGCTGGAGGCGGATCGACTGATCCACCTGATCCGGAATTAGCCAAAGCTGACCAGGTCTGCATTCATGAAGGGGGTGATCTATACGTCGAAGGCATGGAGGATCAGATGGCGGTGTTACCTGAGGTGACCCCCTGCCCACCAGCAGTTACTATCGACGACCTATAAGTCGGAGACCCTGATGTGAACACCCCGGAAGAGATCAGCAGGCTGAATAGCACCATATGGAAAAGAAAACATCTACTGATTGGCCCTGAAAATGCCCTTCCTCCGGCCGCCCATGGGGCGGCATGCGACATCGATGCGGGTAACTCCAAGCCGGTGTCGAAAAGGGGTGCCGGAGAGTCACCCCCCCCCCACCACTATCGGGAAAAGCTGTCTGAGCTCATTTACGGACTGTTGGCTACCAAGATCATCCAGCCGTCCACCTCGCCATGGGCGTCGCCCATCGTAATCATTATTAAGAAGAATGGGGTGGATATAAGATTGCGCATCGACTACCGACTGGTGAATCGGATGACTAAGCTAATCGTTAACCCGATGCCGTTGATAAACGACTTGCTGGAGGATCTGGATAAAGTTTCGTGGTATTGCTCGTTGGACATGACTAGTGGATTCTGGGTGGTCTCCACGAGAAATCTCTGCGTTTGTGACGCCCTTCGGGTTGTTCGAGTGGAACCGGATGCCGTTTGGCCTAAACAATGCTCCGCAGATTTACCAGCGGCTAATAGATAACGCGCTGTATGGACACTTCAAGATCAAGGCGGGCCAAGATCCTGCCATGGTCGGTGATGTTGACCCCGACCCATAACCTTCGGTTTTGGGGCGGCGGTTCTACATTGATGACATTCTCGTGACAGCTACTACTTGGGTTTTCTATGTGAAAAAGTGGAAAAAAGTTGATGATTACGTGTGAAAAGTGGAATCTTTCGATTAGTATGGTGAAGTGTTTCTGGGGAACAACTAAGGTGACTTATTTGGGTCACCAGGTTTTGATTGCCGGATTGGAAGCTAGTCCGAAAGATCTGGAGTCTTTGAGTAATCTGCCTTTCCCGCGGTCATTGAAGGCCATGCAATCCTTATTGAGCAGTTTGAATTACTACAGTCGTTTCATTGAGGATTTCGCGGTCTATGCTGCTGTTTTTTATGAGCTACGGGATGTGGATTACCACAAGTTGAGAGAGCAGGATCGGCAAGGAGAAAAGCTAACCGAGCCAGCGATATCAGCCAATGATATACTGCCCGGGTCGACTATTTCCGCCAATGATATGCTGGCCGGATCAACCGTTTCGGAAAATGAGATGCTGCCCGCGCCCACCCAGACAGGCAGCCGGTTGCCCAACTCCAGTGCTGCCGGGCCGGATGACCACATGACCAGGGCGATAGTGGCCTTTGGTATGCTGAAGGCAAAGATGGCGACCACACGGGTCCTGAAGCATTTCGATGTTAATTAGATGCCCGTGGTCAACATCTATGCTAACAAGTGGGCTATCTCAGCTGCCCTTGTGCAGTATCATGATGTCCTGTGATGTTCACCAGCCGGACTCTGAAGGCTAACGAAGTTAATTATGGGCTGGTGGATAAAGAAGTTTTGGCTTTATTACGGATTCTTGATGTGTGCTACACTATGCTGGTGTCTCGCCCTATTAAAGTATTATCGAGACGGTCAACCCTGTCATGGCTTCTTACGGCAAATGGAGTTGATGGCAGGCTGGGTAGATGGGCGGCGTTGTTGTCTCAGTGGTCTCTACAAGTGATCAAGTGCACCAAAGGAGAAGAGGAGATACTGGGCACGTTAGCGGCCAGCATCACCCGAAGAGCAGAAGTGGAGGAAGCGCTGATAGCCATAGCGCCTCGGAAACAGCCACGATAATCCATCGTACTACCACCACCAACAGTGGGACCGACAGAAGAACTGATGGCTCTGAGCTTTGACGGGTCAGCGAGTGTAAAAAAAGAGAGTAGGCGCCTATAGTGCCATCCTATGGAAGCTGCCCGAGTAGAAAGTGGTCGCAGCTGCTTCGGATTTCACGCCTGGCATAACAGTTAATGAGGCAGAATACCGAGGATTGCTGCTTTGCCTAGATCTGCTGACTGGCCGGACGCAGGGGCGGATTATCATATGCGGTGACTCCAATCTGGCGATCCGGCAAATCACTGGAGAGATAGATTGCAAGGCCCCCGACTAAGACTTTTGAATGATCGGGTTATGTTCGCCCTGCGGAAATGGCCGGAACATGAATTGTCAAACGGGAGTGGAACAATAGTGCAGACCATCTGGCTATATTGGCCATGCGTGATCAGGTCGGTATCACCGTTTTGGATCCGGGTATGTTAGGTGAACTGGTGGAAATGAACAGGCTGCCGGAGATAATCGGACAGGCCGCCAAGTGCGAGATCCACCCACCCACCCGGATCCAACCGTTTCGGAGAAGAAGAGTATGGCGAGCAGGATTGGGAAACAGACATTCAGACCCGGCCGGATCAGGAGGCGCCCTGTTACGTCAGGAGATCCCTCTAGGTAAACCTGCAGCTGATCGGGCGTTGACCAACCGGGGTTAACAGCCGAAGTGAAGGATGGAGTGAGGGATAAAAGAAGCATGGAATGATTTATTAAAATGGGAACAAAGAAAGGAAAGGGTTAACGAGTCAGGTTGCCCATCTCTATGAACGATTATACTTGTTGCGGAGCCGGGACACTCGAAATCCAGGATGATCGGAGGGCCGGTTGCATATTGATTGCGCCAAAGATCTTGCCGGTCGATAGCTTCCAAAGATTCGGAAAGGGGGGTAGTCCGATCCGGAGCACCTAGGCCCGGATACCACGTTCCACGATTCCCCGCTCCTTTCAATTTTTCGGTTCGCCAGATGAAGCATAAAAGGGGGGAGGAACAGGTCCAGGTCACAGGCACCATCCCTGATGCCCTCCAAGACAAACGCACACAAACGGACCCACGCATCCGAGGCCCGACCACGCCGATTCTTCCGGGTGGCGAAATACATTTGGAGAAGCATGTCTTCTCGCCGATCTTCCGCGGAGATGAACAGAAAATGGGTGGATTCCCAGATGGACTGGGCATGGGCTGCAACGAATTTTCGGAACTTCGCTCGGAAGTCAGTGAACCACGGGCTGGACGGAAATCCCATATCTGGCATCTCAGTGGCCAAGATCTCCCAAGGCTTAGTCCCCATTAGCTTGTCAATCACACCTGATTTCATCAAGTCGGGGCACCAAGCTTCTGGTGGAGGCGACTTGAGAGACGGAGGGAATATACAGAGAGGTGGACGGGATAAAGAGTGGGCAAGTCGGGAACTGGAAACATTAGCGAGACTCAGGTTTATTAGCAGCTCGACTGGCCAAGGCAGGATGTCGGACCGATCCGCCTCACTGAGGAAGCGTCCGCCGGGTAGCCACAGAAGCGGAAGCTTGGGGAGAGGCGGCGCAGGAGCAGGAGAGCTCCGCCGGATCTTGGGCCTGGCTGCAGGTCGAACGGGTCGGTTTTTGGAACGGGATCCTGCCAGAGCCGGTGGCGAGTTTTGACCGAAGCCTTGGAGGAGGGTTCTCTCAATTCTTCCAGGTTGAGATGCAACCACTGATCGGGGATGTCGCCCTCAATCTCCTCTTCCTTTTCCTCTGCCTTATCCTTCCCCTCCTCCTTTCCTCCCTTTTCTGTTTTTGCATTCTTCGTGTCGGTCTTCCCCCTGGAATCTAGGGAATTGTTAGCGGCTTCGGAATTGGAGGTATCCTGGAAGGTCGAAGTGACAGCGGTGTTGGGAGGCAAAGACGGATTAGCCGGCTCGTATTCTCCGGAGGCAAAACCAGTCGGCGGCAGAGTCTGTAATTCAATGACCTGATCGGGAGCCGGATAAGAGGCCGCTCGGTCACTAGGACTCAGGAGGCGACATCGGGTGTCCGCGCGAGAGCGGGACAATGCAGCACACACCTGCTGGTTGAGGTAGTCCTCGTCTTCATCGTCATCATTCTCTTACTCACTAGAGGACGGATCTGAACCCGCGTCCGAGCCAGATGGAGAGCCCGTTTTGGAGCCGGATGGTGAATCAGCTGCAGAATCGGACGGCGAGGCAGCTCCCGAGCCCGATGGTGAGGCGGTTCCCGACCCGGATGGCGAGGCGGCTCCGGAGCCGGATGGCGAGCTAGGGGTAGAGCCATGTTGCGCCAAGGAAGCAAGTGGAGATACGGTGGGTGCTTCCATTGTAAATGAACCACATTCGCTGTCCGACTCAAGTTCCCGTTCACTAGCCGAATTGCCCAAATAACGTTGGTGCAGGAGGGATGATTCTCCCCTTTTTCTCCGTTTGGGGGTGATCGAAGACGGATCGGAACCAGCCAGGGATTGATTAGAGCATGCTGGACGTTTTCCGGTTTCCGATCTTGCCGAGGCAGACGACTGGGACAGTTTCGGCGGAGAAGTTTTCCACTGATCTACCATACCCAAGACGGCCAAGATGGCCTCTCGCGCACACGAAGGAGCCTGTAGGATGGGGGCAGTCTGGGTCCGAGTCTCCTCGAGTCGGTCTTGCAGCTCGCATAGAAGGGACCTGAACCGATCCTTCTTATCCAACAGGGCGGCGTAGGCACGGTCGGCCCGGATCAGCTCGTCACAAGCGTCATGATATCTTCTCCGAACTTGGCAATGCTCGGATCGCAGCCTTTGGGGCCTGGAGGAGGCCTTTTGCAGCTGCTGCTCAAGAGAAGAAATATGGCGGAGAGCTTGAGCATGGGATTCTCGCAGGTGGTCCCGGTCATCCCGCGTGGCGTCCAGCTCTTGGGACACCTGTTGGTACCGGCCACGAAGATGCGACACCACTTGGGATATTTCGGAAATTTCGGCGGGTTGGCCCTTTAGCTGTTCCAACTGTTGGACTGCGAAGCGACATAGTCAAGCAAATTGTAAGCGACAGAGCTGCGACATAGGAGTCGGCGAATCACTTACGCTGAAGTTTTGAGCGGTGAACTAACTCGTGGTTGGCAGCTCGGAGAGGTTTGACGACGTCCGCCAATATGCGGAGGCGGTCCCTCTCTTTCGTCAGGCTGGTGACCTGGTCTTCGAGATCAGTCACTCGCCGTTGAAGATCACTTGATTCCAGGGAGGATTTCCGGGCGATGGCTTCCCCGGCTCGGCGATTGGCAGAGGCAAGTGCTTGGACCAAATCCCTGGATATGTTCCAGGATATCCACTTGGGCCGTCAACACCTCTGTTCGTTTTCCCAGCTCCGCCGCTTTGGAGGTGGAGGCAGATGGTGCAGCGGCCTGTTGTAGGTCGTCAGTGAGCTGGCCTACAATGGCCCGAAGACGGGTTACTTCATCCGCCGCTTCCTGGCGGCTACGCCTCAGCTCAGAAATTCGAGGCTCAGTGCGATCCAGCATCGCACAGAGAGTCGCGCATCTCTGCGCTAGAACTTCGGAGTCGGCCTGACGGGATCGAAGATCAGCCTGAAGGGAAGAGACAGTGTCCCTTAATCTGTCCCGGTCACCGCAGGCCTGACCGTGAATGCGGAGCGCCGTATCAATATCGGGCGGAGATAGCACCAGGTCATGAATACGGGATGAATTCGGCGGCCCCGCGATTTCCACTCCGCTGTCAGGCGAGACATCGTCGACCAGAGTAACTCGACAGATGTTATCTTCGTCGACTTGCAGAAATGGGATTATATCAAGAAAGAATCAGCACAGGCGGATGAGACCTCAAGCCGGCTTGAAGACCGGTTTAATAGAAATCGCCAGAAATCGGGCAGAAGATGTACCAAATTGGGGCATGGGTAAGAGAGATCGAAGAGACTTGTGTCAGGTGAGATCGTGCCTCAACCGTTGTCCGGCTGCGACAAGACCCAGGGGCGGCTGTGGTGAAGTGACTTGTGAATTAATTAATGGGCAGGTGTGAAATACATCTGTCCGAGAGTGACTTCTGATTGGCAGAAAATGCCGGCTAAGGGCGTAGATGCTGATGGCAGTTGCCAAGCGTATCCACCAGCGGCAGGATGGTGCCAGGTACGGAATCGAACCAGATGGGTGTGATCAAGGGATTTGTAATTGGGCTAGCCGGAGAAGGGCCGTCCGGATCAGTTGGGCTGGATGACCGCAGATAGTGGATGACCGAAGGGCGGATTGTTTGGAAGGTGTATGTGCGAAGGGTCCTGAAGAAGGCTGGGCTTTGTGGAAGACGGATGAGGCGCCAGAGGTAAACGCGGAGCTGCTAAGGAAGGGTTAACGCCAGCGGTCAAGTGAGATTAGATGGATGACTATCCAGGTCGAGCCGGATATTTGATGTGTGGTACACGAAGGAGTATCCAGG
>MIQA02001478.1:0-39068 GCA_001887855.2 Sclerospora graminicola | reverse complement strand
CAGTTCAATTTCAGACTTAATGCCTGAAATGCGAATATTGGATTATAAGTTGTTATAATCCATCTTGAGTACAGATTCTGATATAATTATCGAATCTAAGAAGTAATCTAATGATAAAGATATCATTCAGACCAGCTTTATACTACATGTTTGTATGATTAGTTTAGATTTAATTATAGTTATTAACTCTAAACCACTCATAATATATTCACTCTTAAACTTACCTTCTATCGCACAAGTAGCCTTAAGTATATATATTAATATATATACTTAAGTGATCGATTAATTAACAAATTAATTAGTCTTTATTAAGTTATGTAAGGTAAACTATGGAGGACCAAATTTACATTTGGTCCTACTCAATTGCACGCTTCCTCACTGCAATTTTACAGTGTAAGCCGCGTAACAGTTTTGCTGTTACAGAAACGGTAAACTATCTGGAAGATAAGCCGAAGCCTAAGAAGTGCGGAAACTGCGGTAAAATCGGTCACGTGCAAGAAAAATGACGAAGCAGAGTCAACAACACAAAAAAGATAGATTTCAAGCCCACTATCTCGCCCAGTTGCAAAGCTGTAAATAAATTCAAGTGGATTTTAGACTCTGGCGCAAGTATGGTCCAAGTATCCTACAAGACGCAAAAGACGTGAATGGTGCATGGTTTCAAGCAGATACGAAAACATTGAACGTTTCTAAAAAGGGTTGGATACAAATACTAGTGAATACTGGAGAAACCTCGAACAATATCCAAATTGATTACGTGGAAAATCTCGCTAAGAACATCATTTCCTATGGTCTCTTGGGAGAAAAGGGATGCAAAATGGTTTACAGGCATGGACGAAGAATGATGATTCAGGAGCAACAAACAAAGCCATGTTTAATATCGATAAGATCAACAAAGTACTGTCAGTGGACGTCACGGTGAATATGCAAAAAAAAATCAGTGAAAATACAGTATTTTCATTACTAGAAGCAAGTGAAAGAGAGATTGAAACTGGATCAGACATTCAAAGAGGGTCCCTGAGCATTTCCATGCACAACTGGGGCATCTGACTACGATGCAATCGAAAAAATAGCAATGGACCCGAAGAATGGCGTCGAACTGACGGACAAGAAGATTAAACTGTTTGACGTGCGCCCAAGGCAAGCAAACAAAAACCTCCAGGTCTAAAAAGGACAGTGAAAATAACGCGCCTACGGACAGGATTGGTGGAGTCATTTGTTTGGACCTAAAAGGTCCGATCACCCCCAAGGACAGATTTGAAAATCGATGTATGGTAAATTTTGTCGATTTCAAGTCCAACTACGTAAGTTTTTTTTGGTGAAAACAAAGAATGTCGCGGCAAAAAAGTTTGAGAATTTCTTGATTTATTTCGAGTGGCAATATAATTGTAAGATTCACGTCTTTAGGACCGACGGAGGTGCAGAATACAAGAATCTCGATGGATTGTTTTTCAGAAATACAGGGATTTCGAGACAAATAGTGAAGCCGGAAACCAGGCAAGCAATGGAAAAGCGGAGAGAATGCACCGAACCATTACGGATATGGCTCGGTGCATGACTTTTTCGTGTGGATTAAGCCTGGCATTTTGGGGTGACGCGGTACAATATGCCGCTAACGTAATCAACAGGAGTCCTACTAATGCAAATGAAAAAGGGGCGTCCCCAATTGAATTTCTCACCGGAAAAATACCGCATCTTGGTGATATAGTGGTTTTTGGATCGCCAGGCACAGTATATCGGAATCCCGGTAAAAATTCGCTCGCGCATAGGGCCCAGGAGGGCATTATAGTTGGAAAAAGCGAGGAAATTAAAGGTTTCAAGGTTCCTCTGAAACAGGAGCGCAAAGTGGTGGTTACTCAACACATTAAGAACGTCGAAACACTAGACCAAGCACAGAACAAACAAGTCAAGAAAAAATTGCCTGAGATTCAAGAGTTAGAAGGAGCCACAGCGCCGGAATTCCCTGAAGCACAAGAAAACCCCAAGCCGAAATACAAGAAGAAATTAAAGACGTGGGAATGCGAAAGGCACCAAACAAGGGCCTACGCAAGAAAAGAAAATCTAGCGTCGAATAGTGCAGAGCGTGAAGAAATTGAAAAACAAGCACCTGATGATCAAGGCACAGTAAATTTGATCACAGTAGTAGATCTAAGAAATTTCACGCAAGCTATGAAGAGCAAGAACGGCGACAAATGGAAAGTTGTAATTCAAGAAGAAATACAGGCTCTCGAAAGAAATAACGTGTGGAAAATTGTGGACATGCCAAGGACTGTAAACCTCTGCACATGAAATGGGTTTTTAAAACAAAACTGAAGGAAAATTGAAACATTGAGAGATATAAAGGAAGACCGTCGCGGGCGGCAACAAGCAAAGATTCGGCATAGGTTACACTCTCACTTTCGCTGCGGTAATAGAAATGAGTACCATATAAATCATTCTTGCTCTAGCATACAATTGGAAAGTCCCCGCCAAGCATGGAGACATCCCGAACGCTTATGTCAAGGCAAGCGAGAATGAACATGATTTTTTCTGTTTCTACCAAAGGACATGGAGTTAAAGAAAGAGTTTTCGAAATAAAAAGAAGAAAATTTACAAGTGTTGAAACTGGAAAAAACTTGTACGGCTTAAAACAAGCAGGACGTCTATGGAACAAGTTACTGCACGAAAACTGTTGACCCTGGAATTCCAGCAATGTATCACGGCATGTGCTTATATGTCACGAACAACCAAAAAGGAATCACGATAGTTGGTGTCTACGTAGACGACCTACTAGTCACTGGAACAAACGCGACTTTGGTGGAAAAGATTTCCTTGACATGAAAATGCTGGAAATAAAAGATCTTAAAAAAGTATAGAAGTTTCTAGGTATGCGTGTGATCTATGATGATATCAAAGGTTATACACTAGATCAAGAAATTATGATTGACAACTTACTGAGAGCTTTTGATTTAATGGAGGCTAACCCACTAAAGGTGCCTATATCTTTGGAGTACAAAGACCTGAACCTACAAGATAACGAAGTTCCACCGAAGACAGGAAATGTGTCAATCAAAGTCTTTCTATCATTGGTAGGGAGTCTTCTGTGGATAACACGTTGCACTTGACCAGGCGTATCTTTTGCCGTTCATAAAGCAACCCGACGAACGCATGCGCCAAGGATGATCGATTGGAATCTGACCAAGCGTATCACAAAATACCTGAAAGGAACGAAAAGTTTGGAACTACACATGGCAAGTACAAGCGTTGACAATAATGAAATCAAGATAGAGGGTTTCAGTGATTCTGATTCCGCGAATGCCAAGGACGACAGGAAATCAACCACATGCGGTGTAATCACGTTGGACGGCGTCATTATAAACTGGACGTGTAAAAACAAGGTATCGACGATGAGAGCAAATTATATGCCGCGTCAAAAATTCAAGTCGAGATGCTAGGATATCCAGAACTTCTACAAGAGATAGGACTGGAGATTGAAAGGCACATGGTGTTCCAGATGGATAATCAAGCAGCAATAAAGGTGATTGGAAGCAAGGAAGGCAGCTTAAAAATCAAGCACGTCGATATAAGATTAAAGTTTATTTCGTCAAAAACCAAGGAAAATGACATACGAGCGAGCTATATTTCGAATAATGACATGCTAGCGGATTTATTGACGAAAGCGCTGCCATATCCAAGACTGCGAGAATTGAGGCTAGCTTTTGGACTGAAGTAATGACAACTGAAATTCGTTTTTTAAGAAGGCGTTGGAAATATCACTGCGAAATTTGACTTTATGAAGTACAAAGTCATTTTCGGTAAATTCCGATTTTTTTTTGTGAAAGTAAATTTAGGTTGGTACCTATTTAGACTATCATTCTACTTTGGTCATTTCAAATTTAGTCGCGAGAAGTTATGGTACGGTCCCATAACTGATGAAACTAACGACACACTTCCCATGCATGAATACATAGGCTAAGAAACTAATCACTTCTTTATATATTTTATATTACCTACGTCCCTGTTTCTGTTTGCCTTGGATTACGCTGACTGAATATTACTTTGAAGGTCGCACGTGTTCTTCCTGCATAGACACAAGACAATTCAACTTCAACCTCAAGTTATAGAAAGCTTTCTCATCGTTATTTTCAATAATCACGCTTTTTCTATTTTGTGGAGTTTTCATATGGAAGCCGCTACCTCTGAACAGAAACAACTTCACGGCTCGAACTCTCCGATTGTTAGAATCGGAGGAGTTATTTGTAGCGACCTAAACGGTCCTTTACCGCCGCGTGATAGGCGTGGAAACCGTTTCCTAGTGGTGTTCAGAACCATTTCTCGAGCTATGTGCGGGTGTTTGCAGCACCTTTGAAGGATCAGGCCACAAAATGTTCGAGTATTTTCTAGTCTGGTTCGAAAAATAAAACGAGTTTGCGCGTCGGATACACGTGTTGCGAACAGACGGAGGCGGGGGGGTTTAAGAATGTCGAACTCTTCTGCAAGAGGACGGGTGTTTATCGCCAGATAACAAAAGCAGGGACCCCTGAGTTTAATGGAAAAGCAGAAAGGATGAACCGAACCATATTCGACATGGTTCGGTGCATGATTTTTGGGTCGGGGGTACTAAACGGAGGCGACAGAGTATACCACGTATATACTCAACCGCAGCCCGACCAGATCGAGTTGCCTCTTAACGAAGAACATTGATGATATCGTGGCTTTCGCCCCTCCCCCCCCTGCATGATGTGGAGGGACCCAAGGAAGAAATCGGTTGCAAAACGAGCTGAGAGGGCACTCATTCTTGGTAAGAATGATCAAGCCAAGGGGAACAATGTACTTTTATTAAAGGACAGAGTGGTGACAACTGCCCGGTACGTCAGCAACATCGAAACGCTGGGTGAACGAGCAAACGAGCTGGTTTCACGCGCGTTGGAAAACAGGGAAGTTGTCGGAAACGATGTCGCACAAAGTCCCCCGACGGTTCGGTCATTCGAGGGTGTCAAAAGTGCAGATATAGAACAATGTGAGACTGCAATTAAAGCCGAAGATAAAGGAGATAGCGTGCAAAAAATCTACACGGAAATAAGGAAGATGACAAAAGAGGCAGCTCTTGAAATAACGAAACCAAGTAGGGCCGCAAAGGACAAAAACAGAGCAAGCACGGCATCGAAGGAGACACCAGAGGCGCACGAAATGTACCCGATACACCAAGTTTAGCCTCATTGTAATTTCTTGGGTCTGGGATTGCTGCCATTTTTTTGCTTATGGTTTCCACTATGCTCATCACCGCAAACGCAAACATAGCATTTTCATTTGGTTTTAAAGTGTCTTCTGGAACTAGTTTGCACAAGCGCACACTGACAAAGAAGTGGACGCTAGCGGAGCAAGCGGAGATACGATCTCTCGATTAGTTGGGAACATGGAAGCTGATTAAGAGAGTTGAAGGTAAGAAGCTCCTGCCGACAAAATGGGTCTATCAGACCAAACTAAGAAACTAAGGACAGATGAACTGTGGAACGACACAAGGCTAGACTTGTGATGCGTGGCCATCGACAGATATTTGGTGAATATTATTTCTTAACATTCTCCACGGTGATGGAAGTGAATAGCGTGAAGATAATCTTGATTATGTCGTTGATCTGTAATGTTCCGTCCAGGCATGGGGGCGTGCGAAGTGCGTACTCCAAGGCGGGCTCGGAAATGGACTGCGAAATACATTTATAGGTACCGCAAGGAATTATGAAAGGTTGAGAAATGTTGGTGCAAAATTGCACAACAGACTTAGTGCTAAAGCTGGAAAGAAATCTCCACGGTACGGTCCCATAACTGATGAAACTAACGACACACTTCCCATGCATGAATACATAGGCTAAGAAACTAATCACTTCTTTATATATTTTATATTACCTACGTCCCTGTTTCTGTTTGCCTTGGATTACGCTGACTGAATATTACTTTGAAGGTCGCACGTGTTCTTCCTGCATAGACACAAGACAATTCAACTTCAACCTCAAGTTATAGAAAGCTTTCTCATCGTTATTTTCAATAATCACGCTTTTTCTATTTTGTGGAGTTTTCATATGGAAGCCGCTACCTCTGAACAGAAACAACTTCACGGCTCGAACTCTCCGATTGTTAGAATCGGAGGAGTTATTTGTAGCGACCTAAACGGTCCTTTACCGCCGCGTGATAGGCGTGGAAACCGTTTCCTAGTGGTGTTCAGAACCATTTCTCGAGCTATGTGCGGGTGTTTGCAGCACCTTTGAAGGATCAGACCACAAAATGTTCGAGTATTTTCTAGTCTGGTTCGAAAAATAAAACGAGTTTGCGCGTCGGATACACGTGTTGCGAACAGACGGAGGCGGGGGGTTTTAAGAATGTCGAACTCTTCTGCAAGAGGACGGGTGTTTATCGCCAGATAACAAAAGCAGGGACCCCTGAGTTTAATGGAAAAGCAGAAAGGATGAACCGAACCATATTCGACATGGTTCGGTGCATGATTTTTGGGTCGGGGGTACTAAACGGAGGCGACAGAGTATACCACGTATATACTCAACCGCAGCCCGACCAGATCGAGTTGCCTCTTAACGAAGAACATTGATGATATCGTGGCTTTCGCCCCTCCCCCCCCTGCATGATGTGGAGGGACCCAAGGAAGAAATCGGTTGCAAAACGAGCTGAGAGGGCACTCATTCTTGGTAAGAATGATCAAGCCAAGGGGAACAATGTACTTTTATTAAAGGACAGAGTGGTGACAACTGCCCGGTACGTCAGCAACATCGAAACGCTGGGTGAACGAGCAAACGAGCTGGTTTCACGCGCGTTGGAAAACAGGGAAGTTGTCGGAAACGATGTCGCACAAAGTCCCCCGACGGTTCGGTCATTCGAGGGTGTCAAAAGTGCAGATATAGAACAATGTGAGACTGCAATTAAAGCCGAAGATAAAGGAGATAGCGTGCAAAAAATCTACACGGAAATAAGGAAGATGACAAAAGAGGCAGCTCTTGAAATAACGAAACCAAGTAGGGCCGCAAAGGACAAAAACAGAGCAAGCACGGCATCGAAGGAGACACCAGAGGCGCACGAAATGTACCCGATACACCAAGTTTAGCCTCATTGTAATTTCTTGGGTCTGGGATTGCTGCCATTTTTTTGCTTATGGTTTCCACTATGCTCATCACCGCAAACGCAAACATAGCATTTTCATTTGGTTTTAAAGTGTCTTCTGGAACTAGTTTGCACAAGCGCACACTGACAAAGAAGTGGACGCTAGCGGAGCAAGCGGAGATACGATCTCTCGATTAGTTGGGAACATGGAAGCTGATTAAGAGAGTTGAAGGTAAGAAGCTCCTGCCGACAAAATGGGTCTATCAGACCAAACTAAGAAACTAAGGACAGATGAACTGTGGAACGACACAAGGCTAGACTTGTGATGCGTGGCCATCGACAGATATTTGGTGAATATTATTTCTTAACATTCTCCACGGTGATGGAAGTGAATAGCGTGAAGATAATCTTGATTATGTCGTTGATCTGTAATGTTCCGTCCAGGCATGGGGGCGTGCGAAGTGCGTACTCCAAGGCGGGCTCGGAAATGGACTGCGAAATACATTTATAGGTACCGCAAGGAATTATGAAAGGTTGAGAAATGTTGGTGCAAAATTGCACAACAGACTTAGTGCTAAAGCTGGAAAGAAATCTCCACGGTACGGTCCCATAACTGATGAAACTAACGACACACTTCCCATGCATGAATACATAGGCTAAGAAACTAATCACTTCTTTATATATTTTATATTACCTACGTCCCTGTTTCTGTTTGCCTTGGATTACGCTGACTGAATATTACTTTGAAGGTCGCACGTGTTCTTCCTGCATAGACACAAGACAATTCAACTTCAACCTCAAGTTATAGAAAGCTTTCTCATCGTTATTTTCAATAATCACGCTTTTTCTATTTTGTGGAGTTTTCATATGGAAGCCGCTACCTCTGAACAGAAACAACTTCACGGCTCGAACTCTCCGATTGTTAGAATCGGAGGAGTTATTTGTAGCGACCTAAACGGTCCTTTACCGCCGCGTGATAGGCGTGGAAACCGTTTCCTAGTGGTGTTCAGAACCATTTCTCGAGCTATGTGCGGGTGTTTGCAGCACCTTTGAAGGATCAGGCCACAAAATGTTCGAGTATTTTCTAGTCTGGTTCGAAAAATAAAACGAGTTTGCGCGTCGGATACACGTGTTGCGAACAGACGGAGGCGGGGGGGTTTAAGAATGTCGAACTCTTCTGCAAGAGGACGGGTGTTTATCGCCAGATAACAAAAGCAGGGACCCCTGAGTTTAATGGAAAAGCAGAAAGGATGAACCGAACCATATTCGACATGGTTCGGTGCATGATTTTTGGGTCGGGGGTACTAAACGGAGGCGACAGAGTATACCACGTATATACTCAACCGCAGCCCGACCAGATCGAGTTGCCTCTTAACGAAGAACATTGATGATATCGTGGCTTTCACCCCTCCCCCCCCTGCATGATGTGGAGGGACCCAAGGAAGAAATCGGTTGCAAAACGAGCTGAGAGGGCACTCATTCTTGGTAAGAATGATCAAGCCAAGGGGAACAATGTACTTTTATTAAAGGACAGAGTGGTGACAACTGCCCGGTACGTCAGCAACATCGAAACGCTGGGTGAACGAGCAAACGAGCTGGTTTCACGCGCGTTGGAAAACAGGGAAGTTGTCGGAAACGATGTCGCACAAAGTCCCCCGACGGTTCGGTCATTCGAGGGTGTCAAAAGTGCAGATATAGAACAATGTGAGACTGCAATTAAAGCCGAAGAGAAAGGAGATAGCGTGCAAAAAATCTACACGGAAATAAGGAAGATGACAAAAGAGGCAGCTCTTGAAATAACGAAACCAAGTAGGGCCGCAAAGGACAAAAACAGAGCAAGCACGGCATCGAAGGAGACACCAGAGGCGCACGAAATGTACCCGATACACCAAGTTTAGCCTCATTGTAATTTCTTGGGTCTGGGATTGCTGCCATTTTTTTGCTTATGGTTTCCACTATGCTCATCACCGCAAACGCAAACATAGCATTTTCATTTGGTTTTAAAGTGTCTTCTGGAACTAGTTTGCACAAGCGCACACTGACAAAGAAGTGGACGCTAGCGGAGCAAGCGGAGATACGATCTCTCGATTAGTTGGGAACATGGAAGCTGATTAAGAGAGTTGAAGGTAAGAAGCTCCTGCCGACAAAATGGGTCTATCAGACCAAACTAAGAAACTAAGGACAGATGAACTGTGGAACGACACAAGGCTAGACTTGTGATGCGTGGCCATCGACAGATATTTGGTGAATATTATTTCTTAACATTCTCCACGGTGATGGAAGTGAATAGCGTGAAGATAATCTTGATTATGTCGTTGATCTGTAATGTTCCGTCCAGGCATGGGGGCGTGCGAAGTGCGTACTCCAAGGCGGGCTCGGAAATGGACTGCGAAATACATTTATAGGTACCACAAGGAATTATGAAAGCTTGAGAAATGTTGGTGCAAAATTGCACAACAGACTTAGTGCTAAAGCTGGAAAGAAATCTCCACGGAATCAAACAGGCAGATAGTCTGTGGTACGAGAACCTACGCAAAACGATGATCGAAATGTTTTTTTTTCAATGTTTAACGGATACGTGTATTTTCGTCCGCGTGAATCACGTTAGTAGGTGTATATGTGGACAACGTTTTTGTGACGGCGACAGATGAGAGGCTAGTAGAAGAAGTTTTCGTGATATGAAGCTATTAGAGTTAAAGAACCTTGGAAATGTGGAAAATTTTCTTGGTATGAGGATCGAAGGAGATCCCATCCATGGCTACAAAATTGATCAAGAAATGACAATTGAGGAAATGCTAGAGAAACACAAGTTAAACATTCAAAAACCCTGTGAGATCGCCAACAGAAAGTGTGGAGATAAATGAAAGCACGGATGAGTTGCTCCCAGAAAGGTCAGGTGAAAACACACTGAGTATCAAGACTTTCTAACATTAGTGGGGAGCCGACTATAGATATCTCGCTGCACGAGACCTGATAAATCGTTCGCAGTATATAGGGCCACACGTCGCACGTACACACACACGCTCTACGACTACAATGTTGCGAAGCCTGTGGCTCGGCACCTTAATGGCACAAAGGGTGTAAAATTGAAGCTGATGCAAATTGAAATTGAGAGTCTACCGCTAAGTATTGTGGAATTCAGTGATGCTGATTTTGCCGCGGATAAAGTGGACAGAAAGAGAGTCAGTGCGAGAACGGAATAATCGCGGGATTGATGTGTAAGAAACAGGGGGCGGTGGCTTTATCCACGGCCGAAGCGGAGTTTGTGGCCGCCGCAGTGGGTGGAAAGGAAGCTTTGGGAGTTTGCGAACTGATCGAAAAAATTGGTATGAAAACGAAGCTGCCATTCGCCTTAAAAATTGACAACCAATCCGCGATGAAACAGCATCAAAGTGAAGGAGGGCGGCAATGTGGATGTGAAATTGAAGTATCTGTGGTAAAGCGATCTGAAAAATGTTGAGAATAAGGTGGACCACACATGACCGTTGATTGGTGACGATGGGAACACCCATCAAGATGAGACAGTTGATGGGTGGGACAGGCTGATCGCATATACGACGAAAAGGTGGTAGACAACGGGCTTTCGTAATGTGAAGGGATAAGCCAAGTACCGTTACTACGCCCGGTCCCGGATACTAATGGAACGGCGAAGGTCACGATCCCGATCGGGATAACGCGTATTAAGTGGAGTTCACGTGGACGTATATGACGAGATCGGCTGAGACAAATTGGAGATACAGCAGCAATGGCGAAGTGACATATCAGAAACAGTTATCGGGACGAGCTATGAACAGTGCAGATGTTGAAGTTGGATGTGATACGAAGTTCCGGCCCGATCGGCCGAGCCACCTAATTCTGCCCCAGAATACGAAGATCAGGTACAGAATAGAACGGGGTATGTGGAGTGGCGAGCCGTGCGAATAACACCAAGTTAAGGCAAGCGATGAGAGTCGATGGATCTGTCCAGAAATGATGTAAGAAGGTCCGATCAGGCCCGACTTCACGAGAACTGCTGAGTCGGTGCGATCTTGGTACCCCGACAGGGGATGAAGGTCGAGAATATGGTCGAATGAGCAGGCAAAGTCGTTGTGATGGTAACCCGGAGGTGTTTCGAAGTGATCTGGGGCTGATCGCCCTGATCACTGCCCGATCACTCGGCCGATCGCTGTGCTGATCATGATCGGGGCTAATCGGCCCCTATCTGGCTTCCAGGTGTGGAGGTAGATGGAGTTTCCAGTTAAGCCGTGTTGGATATGAGGTGAACAGTGTCCGAGGGGCAGATCTCGAGCGTTTTCCAGGCTGTTTATCGAGAGATCAGGATGGTTGAAGATCGCATAGAGTTTGACCATAATCGGGTCAGAAGTGGTACGGATCAGTTGAAGGTGCAACAAAGATGGGTAAGGTGGTACTACCAACCGTGCGACGAAGCGAATAGGATCGAATAATGAGGTAGGCACATGAGTGGTGTACGGTACACTAGGTATAGGACATTGCATATATAATAACAGGTTTTGATTTACCCCCTAAGCAAAGAGTCGCTCCGCCACTTGTCGCAGTCATTGGGAGCACAGGGTTAACTAGTCCCCTCTTGCTCAACTTAATTCCTGGTTAAGACGCGCTTAGACGCATTTTGGCTTACCGGAAGGCCCCCGACGGGTTTGTTTAGGTGATCAAACCTCACCCCCCACGCGCACGTGTTTGGAACACGTTTTTAATATTGGAAAGGTTTTGTGGAGATAACGTTTGTGGATTACTGTGGAAGATCGTGGTTTGATCGCGTTTTCTTGGTTTCTTTTTGTCTCTCACTCTCATTGGATGGCCTGATCAGACGAACTTTGGATCAGTGCCTAGATACTGAAGTTAAGTATCGACCCCAACCCGTTCTCCGGTGAAGATTTCCACCCGAGGACACCCCCGTCTCGAGAAGGTCATTCCCTCCGACCTGATCAAGATCATCGTTTTCGTCACCGAGTCCACCTGAGTGAGTGTAACCACCCCCGATCAACGGGTACACAAGGTGAGATGAAGTTGAATATGGATCCTATCGCACATGACGACCGGTCGGATGACCGGGAAGATCAGATCAGTCACCATAATGGTGATTCATCCGATTCTGATGGCGATCAGGATCAACGGAGTAGCCCCTCCGAGAGTTGGTCGTCCGGGCCAGTGGGTATCCGGATTCCACCCAAGACTTCCGTCGTGGATTTGGAAATCGGCTCCACCACAATGATATACTTCGAAATAAAAAATAGAGTGTGGACTTCATGGTGATTTTTTTGGTACCAACCGTTTGTTGATTTTGTGATTTTATTGGTAATGAAAAAGGGAGATATTATCCCCACCGGAGTTATTTAATTTCTGATTTCTGCAATTACGATCACAAAAGCGAGGCTCTTTATCAGTAGCATTCGAATGCTGAATGATGAACTAGCGACTGCACGCGGATCTTTACGACGTGAACAGCTATTACGACTGCAACGATAGTGCGCGCTTAACCTTCTCGTAGCTGTAACGTCGTCTTTCTTTCCTGCTTCCAGAGGCTAAATTATTGTTGGCTCTCCTCTATTAATGATAGAGTCGCCTCTGCTCCTCCAGACATTGACGTGTAAGTGCATCTGCCAAATAAAAAGCCGCGTGTCAACGAGCTTAAAAGATTTTACCATCGTGAAGCCTTTAAAGAAGAATGTATTTACCATCTTCTGATCAGTAGGTAACGACGAATTTTAAAAGGGTGGGAAAAAACAAAAAAAGAAGCCGTTAAACAAAGACAGAATTTGACGAGCATGGGAGATATGCATCATACGTGTAGCAGCTTCACTAGTACTTGGGAAAGAGTCAATCAATTCAGGGGTGTCTAAAAAGCGGCCTTATGTTTCGCATCACCGCATAGAAGCTGATAGAATGCAGGGACAAATATTAAATTGTGGTCCACACTATTTGTAATCTTTTATTATCCCGACCTCATAATAAAAACTCCGGTGGGGATAATAGAGAAATTTCGCACAGCGTTCTTTATCTTTATCTCCGGATTTTACCCGTTATAATCCATATATAGGTTGAAGAATATAGGATGATAAAGGTTATGTTCTGAAGACTGAGGCCTGAAGAATGAACAAAGGCGAGTACCGTGACTACCAACATTTTGTCATCGACGGTACTCGAAAAAAAATCCCTTCCTGTAAAACGGACTTGTCACTAAACATCCCATACTGTGAAATGAACTTTTTTTATTAAATCACTTGCTGAAGCTGTCGGGACATCACCCCTTGTGTCGGGAAGAGAGCAGCAACAATTACTCAGGGACTATTTTCGTAAGTGCGCTGAAAATATTCAATCTAGAAGGCTCGCAAAAACTTCGATGAGTTTGACTCACCGGATTGTAGACGGTTATGGAGGAGGGTCGTCCTCGTCAGCTGCTTCAGCCTTGTTGTTCACCAGAGCCAATTCTTTACGGCATAGCATGATCTTTTAAAAGAACGGAATGACAGGGATAAAATAGCGCAACATGTCGAGGGAATTAAGAATTATGTTACTTTGTTAACTTAAGAGAATAGAACCGAACCATCTTACGCTGTTGCTATTCGAAAGCGCTTACATTGTGGCCAAGTCCGACCTGACACTACCGTTCAATGTTGTGTGCCTCACTGCACGATGGTGGAGCGCAAGGTATTTTTTGCGAGGCTTACGACGGTTATCCCAGATCCTTACAACTTCGTCCATCGAGTATTTTCCGGACATACAGGTTTCTCTGAGGTCGTGGTTGCTGAAATTTCTATTCACTGGTTGGATCAGATACCACCAGCAGTAAAAGCGCTCTCAATTCGTTTGGACATGCAGACGATGAAGGAAAAATCATTCTGGGCGCTGCTGTGGTGTAGTCGCTCTCAGAAAATCTTCCTGAGACGCGAACACCCACGGGGGTCCCAGACGACTGACTATCGGAGGGGGTACTCCGTCCATCCGAGTCATGATCCGATCCGGCATCCGGCCGGCTAGATCGGTCACTTCCATCCGCTTGATCGTGACTGCTCGGATGTTGCATGTTGAAAGCTCACCTTGTGTACCCGTCAGTACTGGGTGGTTAGCTCTCCTGGTGGACCCTAGGGCGAAAAGTGTAAATCCGTCCAATAGGGAGATGAGGGTTAGGACTAGGGGTAGCTCCTGGGCGGAAATCGTCACCGGGGAGCTCGTCTGGCAATACACTTGAAGTTTGTATAGTGCCGGCTGGGCCGAGAATAGTCGATCGGCCAGCTAAACCAACAAGACACTTGAAGTTTGTATAGTGCCGGCTGGACCGAGAATAATCAATCGGCCAGCTAAACCAATAACAATGAAGGGCGAATCCAAATGTGTATGTGAGGCAGATACAACTCCGCACTCTTCCACAGAAGGCCAAAATGTCACCACTTCCCAATACTTAATACCGTGTTCAAAACACGGGCGACTTGAGGCGAGTATACGAAGTCGCCGCGACTTCCGGTCAGGGGACTTCCGGTGGGTTAACTTAACCTTCCCCGGGCAAACCAATAACAGCAAGAGGGGACCTTGTTAGCCCTCTGCCGTGAACCAATAAAAGCGACTTGCGTCTAAGAAAGCGAAACGTATACTGATTTATCCTACAGACAACTCCCTCAAATTGATACGTCAAAAAAGTACCTGATTCTCATTCAATTTTAAAGGGATTAAAACAGATAAAGGTACTGTAATATTCTATATAATGGTCCTTTTAGAAGCGATATCACCTTTAAAGTATTGGTCGTTTGACTTGATTGCATTTTATTAACCTTGGACTAATAAATACACTCAAATGTACTTCAGTAGTATAATAATGCCCGAGTGATGAGCACTATCATCTGATCTCCGCTTTCTGGTGATTATCGGCTTCCTCGTGGCTGGCATCTTTTGCTGCGCTTCAATTCGACGGGAAAGAGAAGGGGTTGGGCGGAGGCGCTTGATGACACGGACGACGAGGTCGCTGCAGATACCGTAAGAACGATACTATAGCTTGCTCGGAATCGCAAACACTGCGTTGGCAATGTACTTGTCGCTGTCTCCACGACCGCGGGAGCTTCTATCGGTGTATCTGACGCCTGGACCATTAACTGCGAGTTTGTAGCATTTTCCTGCTTGGTCTCACCTCCCCTAAACTGGTTTCGCTTTTGTTCAGTCGCTTGGGATTCAGCGATGTCTGTGATCGTTTACATCCACTTCCATTGCACTTTGGCGTTTCCGTCGTATCGACAATGCCCGGTAAATCATTTGCGCGTAGGCGACGATCGGTACATGGATTTCTTACCCAGAGTAGTCTTCACATCCACATGAAATTGATACGGGCTATCTCTGAATTGGAACTTAAAATACTGCAGGACGGAGTGATACATTGAGCACGTTTGCATCCGAATACGATTGCATCCGAATATGTCTTTCAGGTGACGTCGCGGTATAAAATCGTATGACATGGAAATTTCTCGACGAGCGCCTCCACCCCCTGCTTCACCGCGTGTGTGGAAGTGCCGAAAGAGACTCATGGGCGTATGTTGTCGTGTATCGTACGTGCCCACAATCAGCCCGACAAACGGTTCGAATGGTTTGTTTTCTTCCTGCTTTCCAGAAGGATCCTGAACACTGGGACGCTGAAACAATTGCTAATAGCTCGTTTGATTATCTCTACGTCTCGTACCGACGGATCCGGTGCAAAGGCCGGATGCGAGGGATACTAGCCAACAACTTCCGATTGCGCATTCTCAATGATGCTCCAAAGTTCAATCTCACTTCCTGGATTCATCTCGGCATCAGTCGATTCATCATCTCCATCAATAACAAGCAACCGGCAGGGAAACGCAGCCTGAATGTACAAAATCTTGGAGGCTTCGTCCTATTTACCACCTAGAAAGCCAATGATTTCACACGTCGCTAGATGCGCATGAAGGTCAGCTACAAACACGAAATCGGGATGCACCACAACGTCGAACGGGGGGTCAAGGGTCGGATTGCCGACTGGCTCGAGACTTTGGTCCTCATTTTGTTGTCGAGGCATCCCAGAAATTTGGTGCTACACATAAAAATCGGTTTTGGAGGGGTATGTGTTTGTAGTGATGTCTCAATTTGAGGGAGTTGTCTGTATATCCAATACTCCCTTTGTGTAACCTACCCCAAATAACACGGCTGACCAGTCATGTACCTTACCCAACGTAACCCGGCTAACTCCGACTTTGTGTACCCGCCTGGCCGGTACAGCAACCCCAGGTGGTACCAACCCGGCCGGTACACCGAACCCATCTGGTACCAGTCCGAATGGTACATTGTACCCGGCCGGCTCGGCCGGATAGCCACCCATCCGAGCTCCTCGACCGCTGGCGCTAGCAATTCCTTGGCGGCTTCTCATCCGATCCGGGTGCCTCCTTCATCCACTAGAACAATCATCTTCCATCGGGCCCCTTTCACTCAATCCTTACAAACAATCTGTGCCTCGGCCGTCCGCCATTCGTGGTCCTTCCGTCTGCTCAGCCCGCCTGTTCGACTATCCACGCCCCTTGTCATGTCCGCCGGCTTGATTTCCAGCCGGGCGCCGCCCGGCCGCTTGCAGGTGCGCCTGGCAGCTCCCAGATTGCATCTTATTACTGACCGGTCTGGGCATCCGGCTAAGGGTGGCATTTCAGCCAATCCGGTGCGGGCATCCATCATCATTAGTCCGTTAACTTCTGGAGCACTTCACCACACTGCAGTGGTTGTTTCGATACGTTAACACAAGTACAAGGCGTATATCTCCTGCTAGTGTTGTCCTTCGCGAAACGTGTCGGGGATTAAAGCTGATACCGACCTTTGTGTTGTCAAAGCGCTGGACTTGCAAGGTTTTGGGACGTTGTATGATGTCGCTTTGAGCGCCGAAATTGATATAGTTCTGTGAGTCAGCAAACGACGAATTATATGATCTACTTGCAGGTTCAAAACTTGTCCGGCGTGAAGTGTGGGCAAACTTTAGCGATCGATGTCTCTGGAAACTACCGGTAGGAAAGGCAATGAAGAGCGCAGTCCATGCCACAACCAGTCACATAACATAATCAAATCAACTATATTGTTTAATTGTTGGTCTATGAAAGTCAATCGCCTATCGTAGAAATAGTTAAAATTAATCTTCACTGCGAAATCTGTTATCCCCAAATTTTTATCTTTATCATCAGCGGCAGAATGACCACTGAGGGTAAAGATCAAACTGTTACTACGAAATCTCGCTAATGTCTCCCATGAAAAATCACCTTAATATTAAGAGGTGGTTAAAACCCTGAAAGTGTGATTATTTTGAGTGGTGTTTTTTTTGTGAAGTACGGTAAATGAACAATAGATCAATATCTTTTTCGTAAGGTAAACTGCCAATTTTGACATTAAGGTACGATGGAATAGCTTCTGTCTCCATGTACCAGTGACTGCGTCGACCTCACATATTTAAGTGTCATGTGTTACAGTCCGTTAAGTTTAGTACTAGCGCTTTAGACTCTTCTTGGCTCCACCAGATGGCAAGAGATGCCGTAGGGTCGATCACAAGGTCTGTCTGCAATGCTTGAAGGGTGCAGTTTACCGAGTCAAATAGGTCCAGCTGCTCATGTTACTCTGTTGGACTTTGTATCAGCTAAAATTTTACCCGAGGATTTTTCATTTTTGTTGCAAGTCTTTTCAGGACCCTAACCTCTCGCCTAACAACCCATACCGCGCGAGCTGGTTGCGGGGACAATATTGTACCTTCTCGTAAATAAAAGTACCCAATTGTGATTGTAAGCAAAAGAGTGTCTTTACCGACTTACTTAATGTTGGTGTCATAAAACCTAACTGATCATCTTTATTCAGCGGAGCCATTCTCGTGGAATCCGCGTTACATTCAGGAGACTCGAGCGTGTCTCCATTTTCCTTCATCACTTGACGTGCCTACGGCTCAGAATTCAAAACTCGCCATCGGGTCAGCGTTCGGAATGATCTTCTTTGCAGGCGCTCGTCGCACGACCTCAATCTCGCGAGGGGCCACTTCCACCTCACGCGGCGCTTCACGTACGTCCAAAGCCTCCATCTTTGCACGTTGGTGTTCCAATTCTGCATCACGCGCCTGTTGCTCCTGCTTGAGCGCCGCCTCGCGACGTCGCTGGTGTTCTAGCTGCTGTTTCTGAATCATCTCACGCTTCACGTCACCAACCAGCGATGAGCGAGGCGCAGGGGACGGTACTTGTGACGCAAAGTTCGGTACTGCATCCTGGCCATTCGGGCCACGATCAAGCTCGTCCTTGGTGTCACTTTCATTTCCACTTTCGAGTTGCGAATTCAATTGATGCGTCAGATGTTTCTTCTTCTGCTCAAACTCGTGCTGCATTTTCAACTTTATCGCTTGCTCCCGCTCAGCACGTTGACGCGCGTGCTCTTCTCGTTTCTGACGACGTTGTGACTCCAACAGGTCGTCACTTTGTTGGGCCTTGAGCTTCTCTTGCATGGCCAACTCGTGAGCCAGTCGTTCGTTTTGGATCACTTCTTGCTCGTGTTCATATTGAATACGAGCAGCTTCTTCCTCTTGACGCCGTTCCAATGCCTGTTGCTTCTCGATAGCTCGTGCTTTCTGGACTTCGCGCTCTTTCTGTTCCACCTTTTCCTGCTCTTCTTGACGCTGCAATTCCTGAGCAGCAGCAAGCGCCGCAGATTGTGCAGCTTCTTCTTCTTCTTCTTCTTCTTCTTCTGCTTGTCTTTGTTGTTGAGCTGCCAACTGTCTGCGCATCTCAGCATCCTGTTCCACCTGTCGTTCCTGTTCCTCTTTTTGACGTCGCTGCGCTTCTACTTGCTGCTGCTTGAGACTCTCTGTCTGCATTTGTACCTCATGCTCTTTCAGTGCATTGGACGGGCGTACCTCTGCCCCTACACTGTATCGTTGGTTCATGCCACGTCGTGGTACTGAAAAGTTCTGAAAGTCTCGAATCGACGTATTGCTATTACTATTGCTGCTTGTGGTAGAAGACGTCGCAGGCATCGATGCACGTTGTAATGGTTGCTGGCCCGAATTAATGCGGAAGGCCATGACGAGCTTATCGACCCAGTCATTCATCTCCATTTCCGTTCCGGCAGCGACCAACAAGCGACGCTCTGGCGCGTTAATCGCCACCCGCCAAATTGTCGATGCACTGCTACCAGTCTTCATACTATCCGCAGGCATTACTTCGAGTACGCCTTCATCGCAGCCCTGTAAACTCAGCTCCCCCTTCAGCTCGCCGTCCTCAAACGTAAAGTATTGTAACCGAGAAGGCGTCAGGACAAAGTAGCGTGGTTTCCAATTCTTCCGACCAAATGGACCCGTGCCAGAGCCCTTCTTAAATAGTACGCCAGTGCGCAAGATCTGACCGTCACTCATCGTTGCGTTAAAAAAAATGGGAGACTTTTTCGAAAGAAGCGGATAGATAAAAACAGTAGATAAGCTTACACTCTTTTAGATACACATGTGTATTTTTTGAGAAAGGGTGAAATTACCATCGCAACTTGGAGAAGGGACAGGATTTGTGAAAAATTAATTGACCTAAATTTTTGGTCCAGTGTTGGATTTTCCAACAACTTCAGAGAGTATTACGTCACTACGAGTGGAGCTCTCTATGGACCAATCCTTCCTTATCTCCACTCAGTCATTCGTTTCATCGCACCACATTTGTTACAGGTCGGTGCAAACTTTGAATTCACGTGACCGCAGCCAGCCTTGCTACACTCCCACTTATCCGACGACGACGTGACCGACGCTGGGGCAGGAAGACCCCGAGAGTGCACAGTTCCTACTGGTTCTTTGGCCGCCTCCTGTCTGTGGAGCTGCTCAAAGAAGCTTTTCGCATCAACTGAGGCTGACTCCCCCGGGGGCCCTTTCACGTCTCCTTCTGTTTGCACTATAACTGAATGGGAAGTGGTTGCCGGCACAGCGTAATCAATTCCTTGTTCATGCTCTTTTTTCTTTTTATGCTTCTTACGACGCTTTTTCTCTTTCTTTGACTGTTTCTTGCGGTTTGCGTAAGCTTTTAACTTGAGTGGGCTGTGACTTCGTGAATGACTTTCTCTGCTGTGCGCACGACGTTCGATTAGTTTTCCATTACATCCATTAAGCTGTCGGCTATGGTTGCGAGTGCAGCTCCTGCTGCGACGACTGGTCTGCTCGCGTGCCATGCTGCGACTTCGACTTCTGCATATCACCATGCCAAATGTGTTCGCTTTATTTGGCAAAACGGGGTGTTATTGGGTTTTATTCGAAATACGATTCGAGAATCGAGCCACAAACGTTCCACCATTCATATGTACCGTACTTAACACCTGGTGTTATTCGCACCGCCCCTGTACCATAAAAAAGGTACAACGTACCGTAAGAAATGAAGCACAAAGCAGTCAATAAGGGTGGGCACAGTGTCGTCGAAGTCGGAAGACATCAGTGATGAATCAGAAGGAGAGGGCAAGGTTTAACGTCAGTTTTATTTAAAATATCTGCCAATCATTTTTAGCTTACACCTGTAATTCCAAAAACGGGACTTACATGAACGCACTAGACCTCTTTGACGATGATGACTCTGACGACGTATCCAATAGCTTGTAAAATACCCACGGGGTCTCGAGCTGCTTCTTCATCATCGTCGTCACTGTTAGTGTCAAACCGAGGCGGCTGTTGCTTGACAATAGCACGCAAAGCACGAATCTCGTCCAGCCCCGACCTTAGCATCGTATCTATACGTTTGGCTAGACGATCAGTCTGCACCGGCTTGTTCGTGTGAACCCAGAAAGCACAAGCATCGAAATATTTCTCTAGATTGCACTGTTTCTAGGAACGCCAGTCTGCTCAAACACCTGCAAGCTGCGTTGCACTTTGCGCACGTTATTAACATGCAATCTCGTAGCCATGACTGGGTCCACAGCTTGAAGCCGTGCGTAAATCCCTCCGGGGTCGTCCACTGTTCCTGCTTCTTCTGTTCTTGCTGCTGTTCTACTTGTGTTTTGACCGGTACGTAGTCCAGCAGCTGAGACTTCCAGAGGATCGACTGCGTATAATACATGGTCCCACCCACAACAATCGGTACTTTACCTCTGGCTAATATCTCTTCAATAGTCTGCAAAGCGAGGCGCTTGAACTCCAATACGTCGCAGCGAGCACTCGGGTCCACGACGTCGAAAAAATGATGCGGAATACCTTGCTTCTCGTGCTCTGTGATTTTCGCTGTCGCCACGTCCAGCACACGGTACATCTGCATCGCGTCCGAGTTGACAATCTCACCACCGTACTTCGAAGTACGGTATTGTTGACCAATGAAACCGCTTGGTTGATTAAAACCACGGTTTTCAAATAAGTCCTATAGCACTAAATTTAAGACCTCAGTCCCGATTTTGTCAAGTAGACCCCCTAACGAGCAAAGTTAGGAGGATCTGGACTAACCCGCGTGAGAGTACTTCAGTACCAAGCCTAAGTGATGAACCCGACGGGCACCAGCCCAGAGATAGAAACCGTGCCCCCGGATAAGGATCCGGGGGGGAGAGATAGAACTCATTAACGCACACGCAACGGAGCAAACGAAAGTGATTGATGAGATTGTGCCGGAATCGCAAAAAAGCGAAGGGGAGTTGAGCGAAATGCCGTGTGATAAGGTATGCGCCTTGCCGGAACACGACAGCACCGAGAAAGCGAGTAGAGAGGAGATGGATACTGATAGTCCTATGCCAGAACAAGACAACCCAGTGGAAACAAGTATCGAGTCAGAAGGAAAGTCGGCAGAGACTATAGAGGAAGAAGGAACACTACCAGGTGCAGGGCAGCAAAGTACGCCTGCGAGTAGTGAGGGGAAGGTAATTGAGGTAAAGCAGCCGGGTCTAGAAAAGGGCAAACTCCCAGAGGGAGAAAAACGACGATTCAATACCCCAGAAGAGCTGGCGGAAGCTTTGAGACAGGTGTTAGCTGATGCTTCACAGCGTAAGCCAAGACAGCAAACTTGGTTGGACTTAACCCAGGAGTTGTTCAAGGTGGTGTACAAACACCCTAAGAAAAGAGAAGGAGGTAGTGGAAGGAAATCAGATAAGTGGCCAATACTATCGAAGGTTGAACAAGAACGACTAATAGATTTATTCAAGCTACTTGTAGTGGCACACAAGCTGAACTGGCTAGTATGGAAGCAGAAGGCAGTGGATGCGTGCTTCCTAGCTCGAAAATCTAACCAGCCACTGGAGACGACACTATCAAAACTGATCGGTACTTGCCAGGTGGAGGTAGCAGTAAAAGGGCAGAATGTGCTGCAAGGATGGCTTTCAAAGGTAACAGGAGAGGTCAAGACGCCAAAGATACAAAAGATAAGTCAAGGGGATTTCAAGTTTAATCCTAACGTGTATTCACAAGAACAGGTTGAAGTTTTAATACGGGTATGTCGGAAAGAGTGGCAAGGACGTAAGGGCAAAAACTTTAGAGACGGGAGTGCAGAAGAGTGGCAGATTGTGCAAGGCCTAGCTGAAGGAACAATCTTGACGCAAACCCTACCTCAGTTCTTGCGTCAAATCATGACTTCGGAAGATAGGCTGCGACTCATAATTACAATTAGAGTACAAGTCGAAGGCTGTCTAACAATTGATATGACTGGTGAAGGGTGTATAAAAAAGGCGTTCCAAAGTACAAAAAGCATCCGGGAAAGCATCGCAACAGCAGCGACAGCACGAGGCTTGGAAAATAAACGATTATGGGAGATGTTAGCTGAAGTGAAAGCGATACGATACTCTCCATCCCAGCATTGTCTGACCTTCGCATTCCTGACGAGAGCAATAGCGAAGCGCTTCGCTGAGGTACAAGTACCTTATCACAAGTCAGTCCACAGGTTGCGGAATGTGCACATACAGGAGCCTACAGACAAACCGGTCTGGGATCGTCAGGAGCTTGGAGTAAGTAACAGTGGTGGGTTTAACTCCGATTACGCAATCACGGTGCGAAATATCACCAGCAATATCGACATCATGAAGTTTCACGGTTTCCTGAAATCGATTATTCCAGTCGAATTCCTCTTTGAAGAGTTGGACCAGGGGGGCCCGCTGTCAGCGACATCACTTGATTGGAGCATAGTGGTGGAAGCAAGAGGCTGTCCGAAGGCGTTGAGGGAGGTACGTCGAATCATATGGTGTGGGACGACATCAACTCTGGAACACCCAGGATCGCGCGGGAACAGGCACTGTCTGAGGTGTGGTGAACCCGGACATCAAATTCGGGGATGCACCATGACACAACAGAAACTAGTCACGGAACAATGCATCGTGGTAACGGTGGAGGAGGTCGAGTCATTGGTAGTGCCAGAGCCGACATTCACGAGTATGGATGCGCTACGGAAAGAGGTGCGTATTAACTGTATTGCACATGATGAAAAACGGGGTAAGAAAAGGAGCTCCGACAAATAACAAGGCACCAGCCAGGAGGAGACTGGGTCCACCCAGACGGAAAGGGGACGGACCCCAGAAGGAAGAGAGGAGGAGGATGTTCAAGCCAAATCCGAAAATGAACTGAGGTTCCAGGAACGAAAGTCACAAGGAAGGAGCTCGAATGAATCGACCACGGTTTCGAGGTCAACAAAAGGACCACAAAAGAGGGAAGAAGGGGAGACAATAGGTATGCATATGCAAAATAATCTGAGTCAGGTAAAAAAAAGCCACATCAAAAGAGGCAATTGAAGTAGGTAAGGTAGTAGTAACGGATAGCAGTGACAATCAACCTCACACCAAGGAAGCGGCCGGGGCCGAGAAGAGCAAAGTCGAAGAGACTGGTGAACAACCAGAGGAGGAGTCCCTACCATCGGGAGGACCAACACGGCAACGACAGCCAGAAGAGTTAGTTAAGTCCAAACAGGGGAAACTGACTCCGAGAGATAGGCAAGTCGAAAATACGCACCTACTCATCGAGGAGGCACAGACGAAAAAACGATTGGCGGAATTCAAGCAGTAATTACCGAGAAGGAAGGAGCAGTGGACCTGTTCCCATGGAAGCAGTACCAACCAGCGCCTGATATGGAACTGGAGTTAACAGATGCTTTAATCGCGATGGGGTTACAAAGTGTCCCAACGCCTCCAACTGGAAATTGTCAAGTCTATCGCCTAATACAAGCATTATACAACTCCGCGATGGTGCAATGGCCGGATCAACTAGAAACAGCGGCGAGGGTATTAAAAAAGGGGTGCACGGCGCGAGGACTAATGGACTTTGCGCAGAAATTCCCTGCAGGGCTCAGGAAGCAGACGTTGCGGAGTCTAGGAAGGGGGTATGACCGTATATCGGCGAAACAATCTGAAATAGCGTTCAAGGAATACCTCGAGGATTTCGCGACGAGTCCATCTGGATTAGACGACACGGTAAGTAAAAAGGCATGGGGTAGTAATGACACTTTGTCGTGTATAGGAACGATGCTACAGCGCGAAATTATAGTCATAAGTCGAGATCCTACTAATCAAACAGTGGGAGCCATCCACTATATACCGTAAACACGAGTGCACCAACGGAAACAGTACGCGACCTGTGGAGAGTTTACGGTTACGCTGAGAAGTTGCGTCCAAATCGTGCGAGGAAAAAAGGAAGAGGCGACAACAGATGGTTCAGATCTACCACTGATGCTTCATTATGAGAATGAACACTACCATGCGTACATTCACGGATGGAGGGGGAGCCAGGCTCACAAGGAAAGAACGGGGGCGTCGCAGGATGTAGAGATGGTGGATGATGAACGCGATGGGTACCAGACAGGTTTAGATTGGAGCTCCTCAGCATTAGTGGGGGCAGACAAGGGTCAATTGGCAGTTCCAGAGACGGGTGAAAGACACAGACAAGCTGCGAACAAGGAAGTGCGATATGTCTACCACGCTCAGATTGACAGACTACTAGGAATGAGAGGGGAGTTGGCACGAACCCTGATCAAGTTCATTGTGGACACAGTAGCCTATCTACCGTTAGAAGATCAACGCCGATTACTGCAAGTAGATCTAACGGACGTAGCGGAGCGGAATTTTCTAGCAGACACTCTGGCAGTGGACCAACAGGTACTACTTAATTGGTTTAACTTCACAAATAATGTTTTAATGCTAGACGAAGGCACGGAGTCTGGAGACGAAGCGATGTATATTTCAAGTCAAGACTCGGAATATTTGCCGTCCGCTAGACAACAACATGGAATGAAGGCTCTAACAAACGGGGAAGAGGCAGGGCAAGTAGCAGGCGAAGGAAGGATCACAGATGTAGAGAAGGAAAGGCCGCTGAAGAAGCGAACACTAACGGAATCTTACGAACAGGAAATTACCCAGCAGGATGGGGAAGGAACCCCAGTGTCACGGAAGCTAATTGATGATTTCATGGGAACTGACTACGAGGACAGCAGTAAGGTAGAAGCGGTACCTGCTAAGTCCTGGGCGCAAGTGTGGAACTCTATGGCGTCAGTTTGGGAGAGTAAACATGGAGATACCTTTCCCCGAGTGGATGCGTCGCCTGTTACATGGATACGTGCAGTCAAGACAGACGGGGTAGCCATCATTCAACTGTTATCCACTTTTTCGCATCCCTACAAGTTGTTGGAACGGTTTGATGATGACACACTAGCGGAAATTACCAAACCATGGTATCGGGAATGCTGGGATCGTTTAATAAAGGAAGGACAACAGCGGAAGACGGAAGGACTCAAGCCTGGTGATTTCATTCAATGGGAGCAACAAGTGGCAAGTGTGGGGGAGGAGTCGCAGAAAGATGCCATCCGCCACAGTGGACAGGCATGGAGGCGGCTACGAAAATATAAATATGGTGGCGATCCGCTTTGGAAGTTATGTGATCCACACAAAAAGAACTCATTTATCAAGATTTCTATGTGTGCTCATATCTATGGAGCGCAGATCGCGGCGTTAATCGGAGAAGATCTATTGCCGGGGGGAGACATGTGGGTAAAACTAAGGAGACATGAGGTAAGTGCACAGCAGTCTCCAGGGTTTAAGGTGCTCATTCGTCGACTACTCAAAGATGAAAAAAAGATCTGGAAGGAGATTGATTGTTATCTAAAGTCTCAGAGTGCAGGAAGCCACGAGCGACCTGGACAAGGGGGCACGAGTACTTCTCAAGGAACACATGATCACGCTTTATTGTTGTATTAAGGGCAACGGACGTGTAATACAGGAACTGATGGACACAATAGATGCGTATAGAACAAAAAAGATAGTTGAGGTGTGGGAATGGAGTTCACATACACAGCCTACAGATCGGCACTCCAAGACATTTTCTATCATTTCCCAGAGGATTTCCGGAGGCGACGCGAAACAAATGGTTACAAGCATGGAGGATACTACCGGCCAATAAGAGACCCGTCTGCATTCTACTACAAGAGACGCACATTACGTCATCAGCAGAAGCGGCATTAGTAGCCGCAATGTGGGAACGTCTCTGGGGATACAACCACCCCAGTCGTCGATTGTCTCATTGGAGCATTAGTGTAAGAAGAAAAGGAGGAGTCGGGATATTAATTTTCCCGGAAGCGGTGGAGCTAATGCGAGAGTCGAAACACTGCGCTCTGGACCCGAGGGAGATAGGGGTGGAATACGGAAACTGGAAAATCCTTAATATCTATGCTCCATCAGATGTACCAACTAACCGAGCTCATTTTTTCTAGGGCTACAGAAATGGAAACTTAAGGAAGAATCAAAGGTAATCGTTGCCGGGGATTTTAACTGCGTAGAATCACCGATGCTGGACAGACGAGGCAACGCCGCAAAAGTGATCAGCTGGAAGTCGGAATGCCCGGAACTTTCCCGTATAGTGGATTCATGTAACCTGATGGATGCGTCAACAGCACAGTATTCGGCTTGGGATTTGGAGAACACGCAAGTGCCACCGGACTACACGTACTGGCGAGGAGAACGAGCAAGTCGGATAGACCGCTTCTACATCTCTGCAGCTCATTACGGTTGGATTCAAGAGGTGGTCGTAGCGCACCCAGTCGGGTTATCAGATCACGAGCAAGTTGAGCTTATACTTAACCAGCCAAGGGGGAAGTATAGGGACAAAGCGCGGCCACACCGAGTGCAATATCCCATTAAAAGATTGGGAGGGCGAAATCTAAAGGAGGAGATTAGCGATCAACAAGAGCAGACAAGGCATTTGGCTACGGTTACGGCTGAACATGGGACAAGTTTATGCAGTCGTGGATCAAAGCGATTTCAACGGTACGTAAACGGGAGGCACAAAGACGGCGTAGAAAAGCGCGAATTGTAACCCAAGGGCCTCTACGGAACTTGCACGGAGAGGAAACAGATGGGGCTGATCCATCAAAATGAATTACATCGGGCAACGAGGTGGAGGAAAGGGATGAAATTACGAAGATCCGTGGACGGAGTACGCTGGTTATTCCGCAGAACAGCGATCTAGGAGCGTAATCACCGAGTTTCCAACATAAATGTGGATAACCAGCCTGGGGAACTACCGGAGATGAGTATACCAGATTAATTCGCAGTGGTGTGGAAGCAAATACTGGGAAGGAGCCATCGAGTAGTAAGTAATGTAACGTTGCGGTCTAACCTTAACGAATTTGTTCATTTTCACGAGGTAGAGAAGGTAACGACTCAAGAAAACGAATTGTTGATGGCACCCATCTCGGGGGAAGAGATCATTGGAGCAATCAAGAAACTGGAACGTAGAAAAGCAGGGGGTCAAGATGGCCTCAACAACGACTTTTACAAAGACTTCCGGGATGAGCTCATGGAAGACCTACTAGGGGTGTACAACGACATCATGAAAGGAGGTATGCCTCCCAACTCTTTCAAAGAAGCAATAGTAATTCCTCTCAGGAAGAAAGGAGATTCTTCAGATGCGATGGACTATAGACCTATTTCGCTTTTACAGACCAGTTACAAGATTCTGGCGAAAATTTTGGCGCAAAGGCTACAAAGATTTCTTGGAAAGTTGATAGGGGATTCGCAACAAGGTTTTGTACGAGGACGAAGAATGGATAGATCGGTCATGATCATGTTGGACATATTGCAAGGGGCTAGGCAGGACATCGAAGCGTCGCCGGAGGAGAGCCCAGGCGTCCTATTACTGGACTTTGCAAAGGCGTATGATACTATTGACCGAGAGTATCTGATGGTCGTGTTGGAAAAGTTCGGGTTTTCTAGTGGATTTATAGCCCTAATGAGAGCGTTGCACGACGGGACGACGGCCAGATTTCTGGTTAATGGAATGTTATCTGAGGCGATAGAAGTCAAGTCGGGTATTCGACAAGGATGCCCATTGGCTCCTCTGCTTTTTATCTTAGCAGTGGAACCGTTAGGCCGGGCGATGACACAACTTAAAGATTTTCAAGGAATAAACATTACAAGCAACGAAGGTACCGTCTATGAGCATAGGTTTTCGGCGTTCGTGGATGATTCCACAATTTTCTTCAGACGCGGATATCTAGCTTCGGCGGTGTTAGAAGTGGTACGGCAGTTTGGGACTTTGTCCGGTTTGAAAGTCCAACCTGTCAAATGTAAGGTTATACTTTTGGAAAGTAAACCGGTATGCAGTAAGTGGAAGAACATACTGGTATTACAAGAAGGTGAAACAACCCGGTACCAAGGCTATCAGATTGGAATTGGAGACACCTGGAGAATCAACTGGGAGGATAGGATCAGGGCGATACAAAGACGGTTACTAACAGCGGCACAGTGTGGCACTTCTGTGCTGGAGCGGGTGACACTGTTTAATGCGATCGCCATTCCTGCAATAATGTATACGGCTAAAATGTATGCGCCGCCACAAGATGTTCTTCAACGATTGATTCATATGCAGAAACGCTTCATCTGGAGACATCAACTTACGGACGAACCAAGCAGACACAAGATGTCCCCAGCTTTGTTGTATACACCAAGGGCAGTCGGAGGTTTGGGGCTAATATCGATTCCCATAGCCATACACACCTTAAGGGTCAAAGAAGCGACATGCTGGCTACTAGAGCTCGTGGATAAATACTCGCTGGCGTGGAGAAACTGGGGAGGTTTATGTTCGGCGCGCAATGGTAACGAGTTGCTAACACCCGCAGAGAGACGTGTTGCACCCTTGCACAGAGAGGCCTGGCCAACCCAAAAGAGGACTAAGGAACAGATGAGACAATTGATAGGCCCGGAGAAGCAGGACATTGTGAGGATTCACAGGTACGTTCAGCATTGGATGCCCTTAATATTAACAGAATGGGGAAAACAGGTATCACACCCAAGTAAAGCGGTTGGCCGAGGACAGGTAGTCACAGTAACAGTTGATGTTGACGCATGTGGATGGCAAAAGTGTATGCCAAAACATATACAAGCATTCTGGGGATCGTATCTATTGGCAGATAACCCGTGGATACGGGAAAATTCTGGGTATGCATTGCCAGGGATCAAGTACGACCGAATACCAAGACACACCATCCTGGAACTGAAGATACAAAGGATAAGTCAATCTAGGTTCCAATAGACGGTACAAGGCGATACTAAGGGACATACAAGAGCGAAAACACTACGATGGTTGGCTATCATCATTCTATGCTCGCCAAGGGCAGGCATTGGGGAAACAATAGGGCAACCACCGCCTATCGGTTTGGAATCCCGATGGAATACTCGCTAAAGTCAAATGGAATCAGGAATCAACCCACCTGGTAAGAGGTACATGCCCGGACACTGGACGAGTGGTCCGGTATAAACAACAACAAGACGGATTGTACTGGATGAATTGTGACTTAGTGGAGAGACAAGATGATCCAGATAACATCAGAAGGGTGGTCTTTGAGGCAAACCCACTTCTTCATGCAGTGCCGTGGACGGTACAGGAAAAAAACCAGAGTCAGGCGGTGAGCTATCGAGTAAGGCGGTCGTTCAAGGCTCTGTATCAACATTACGTGGCGCAACCATTACGACGCATTGTGGATAAGTGGACAGCGAAATGTGCGACTGACAGAGTGGCTTTCGAGTGGCTAGAGCAATCACCAGAAGAACTTTGGAATCACAGACACATGTTAACGGACTATCAAGCTTGGACAATATATCGAGCGGCTACAATGCAGCTAAATGTCTTCTATGACGGCTATGATTCGGCGCGGGGGTGTGCAATTGACTCAGAGTGCACATCGCCGGGGAAAGGGGTATCACATATTATGTGGGGGTGCCGAAGAGCCCAAGATTTCTGGGCACGACTAATCAGTCATTGGTTTGGCGACAGAATTGGTTTATCTCGCGTGGAGGCTTTTCGAAGACATTGTATGACCAGACACCCGCCGCCCATAGGGAAACAGTTGATGATGGAGTTAGTGAGACGTTGCGGGGAACAAGCAGAGGAATGCGCGGCAAGTTTTCAACGTGTCTGGTGGGGAATTTGCTCTATCGGAATCACGACACTATGGCAGATGAGAAACGACAGAGTCCATAAAGGGATAAAACGGACGTGTCGGGAACAAACAGAAATAATTTGGAGTAAAGCGATTGAACAAGTGCAAGCTACAGCAGAATTTGAGGTCAAGGGGCAACACACCCGGGTGCGCGGAGTCCAATTACAAGTGTGTATAGAAGTGTTTACAAGCAGCAGACGAGGGCATCACCATGATCAGCGTAGAATAAGACAGTTCCCGACAGCGGACTACTCAGCGAGATCAGACAGAAGTCTTCAGACTGTGCTTAGGCAATTCGTGACAGCTAATAGTGACTAATGACTAAATAGACTGTACTTTTTAAGAAAAAAAACTTTGGGTACATAACCTTTTGGAAAAGTACGGTGTTGTGCTACGCACCCTGTGGGTGTATACGCTGAACTTTAGTACCGGTTAGTGTCCTTAGTATGTGCCACTGTATGTATGGCCTCTAGCGATTAGTATAGGCACCAAAAACAGAAAGTATGTATGCGAAACGCTATAGGTCCGGTGTGCTAGTACCGGTCATACCGTAAAATGCATGTCAAAGGCGACACCTATGTTTCCACGGTACTACCAAACCCTGTCAAAATTGCTGTGGTCGCCTATGACAAGCACTCGTAAAAAGTCACAGTCGGCTACCCAAAATTATGTGCAAAATACCAAAGTTACGTGCAAAACACTAACCTTTTGTATGCGTGACATGGGGTTCGAAGTGAGTACCAAGTTTATCGACACGTAGAAGCGTGTCTGACCATAGGCTAGCTTAGGTTATCTCCGCGTGTCTCGAAATTAAAGGGGGCGCAATAGTCTGGATCAGGATGACTCGAACCTACTTTCGGATCACTAGGATTATTCCTAAAATAAGTTAAGGTAATATAGCTTTTACGATTTGCGTAAAAGCTGATGTGTAAAGTTTTAGCTCTTAATAGTAGGCCCCGCCTATGAGTGGCAGTCGCCCTATGACATGCATTTTAGGGTAAGGAGGTCAAAATAAGTGCACTACTTGTTAAAACTGAAGCAATTTAACCAAAACTTTATTAACCTAAAATTCAGATATATGAAACCACTGTAATTTTGCCATTACAAGATAGGCAGAAATCAAGTTTCGCTTTTAGCGAGAATTAGCCCAAAATATAACTTTATTTGATAGGGCGATCTATAGTCTGGAATTCTAGTTTGGATTTTTTTCGCTTAATAGGTCCTGGACTTTTTCAAGTTAAAAATAATTATAAAAAATGAAACAAAATAAAAAATATACTAAATAAAAAATGTTGCTCCAAGGCATGTGACGTGTGAAAACTGAGTACTTGTGAAAATATGAGGTGTGAGATTGCAATAGTTGCTATAATACTAGAGCAAAATCAGGACAGATATACACATGGCATATCTCACGTAGCATGGAGCGCTACGGATCGTGGGTCACAATTGTGAATTCTTCGCCGTTTCGATGAAATGTCATTCACAACACTCGCAGGATACTAATACCAGTCGGTATGCATGATCATTTCACTTTCCATAACAATTTCTACTGGCTGGAATACCCCCTACTTCTTTCTTTCCCTTCTTTTGCCAAATACCTCATCGTCATAGTTGAGTTCTTGCGAAATTTGGGCCAGTCAAGCGGAATGCCAATCACAACACCTTTTAGATCGCCTAACACTCGATGAACATACTTGATATATTTGTTTAAAAAGGTTCTACTTGGTAAAATACTCTTTACTTTTCTTTTTCAACATTGATGTTCGATTTCTAACTTTATATATCCATATACACAATTCCAAAAAAAATCATGATCTGGAATTCATTACGTGGGTTAACTGAGCTATGGAACCTAGGTACACTACTTAGTTACGTTTTGCTCTCTCTACGAGGGCTATCCATCTCCAGATTACATCTTGATTCGCGCCTCTCGCATTGTCTGCAAGTTCTCATCTTGGTGCAGGGGACATTGACAGTGGAACCATGACCCCGTCCTGTTGTTGCATATGTAATCCACTGTCAGCTCGATTCAGCGGGGATGTCTACCTGTGCAAGCAACGAAACCACAACTCACTTAAGTAGTGGAGTGATCCAGAAATAAGTGGTCCACATATGACTGCTGATTGGTGATTGTCGAAACACCCATCAAGACAGAAACGTTGATGGGTGATACAGATTGATTCAAATTAGGATGGCGTAAGTGATAACGGGCTATCGTGAAAATGTGGAGAAAAGCATGGTGTTGCCGTTGTCGCACCTCGTCCCAGAGAAAAATGGATCGGCTAAGTATCACGACCAGACGCGAATATCCAGATGCCGGACCGAATTGGTTTTAAGGCCGGACCGGTTAGTATATGTGTAATGGAGCAGGTTTATGGATTGTCTGGTATAGTGTATGAGATGGGACATGATTATTAGAGCAGATTATCGCCGATCCAAGTGGTTCAAGTGACGGGTATTGAGATATCGGTTGACCGACTAAATGAGTTGGACCAGCCTTAGTACATGAAGATCAAGCATATAAAGGAATTCTATGTGTAAAACTGTGATCCCCATGGGATAGATCGGCCGAAGCAAATTGCGAAGATCAACAAACCTACCTCGAAACGGCACTAAAGGATCGGATCAAGTCGGACTTCAAGAGGAATGCTGTTTCCGAACTGACCTTGCGAGTTTAACGCATGTTGGAGGTGAGAACAGGTTTGGGTAAGTTAACGATATCGATGTCTAGTCGATTTTGAGGTGGTTCGAGGTAATGTCGAGGTGATTCGAAGCTGGTTCGACCTGGTTTCGAGCCGATCGTGAATCAGTCTGGATCGGTCCCAAATCAGCCTCCAGGTGCTGGAAAATATGGAATCCAGTCAAGATTAGTGCTGAATCGAATGCACAACATCCCAAGAAAGCCGATCCTAAGCTGGTTTCGAGCTGATACTTGAAGATCCGGCTGGTTGATGATCATCTGAGAACCGGGTCAGGATCGCTGAAGATCGTTTTAAAGTGGCACAGATCAGGTTGAAGAAGCGTTGGAGAATAGTATATGGTGGTACCGGTACAACTTTGTGACAAAATGATCAAGACTGAAGTATGAAGTAAGCCACACAAGTTGATGTACGGTACATTATATATTCTATATTGCAACAGGATTGAAATTAACCCCTTAGCAAAGAGTCGCTCCGCCACGAGTCGCGGTCATTAGGATAGCAGGGTTATCTAGGCCCCTGTAGCTCAACTTAATTTTCGGTTAAGTTGCGCACAGACGCATTTTGGCTTACCGGAAGTCCCCCGACGGGATTGTTTAAGGTTCTCAAAACTCCGCCTCACGCCCACGTGTTTGGAACCCGTTTAATTGATTTAAAAGGTTTTATGGGGATAACTTTGTGGTTTTACTGTGGAAATCGTGGTTATATCGTGGTTTTGCGTTGTATCTTGGTTATTTCCCGTTTATTGGTTGGTCCAGTCGGTTGAAGTATACCGACCAGGCCTTTACGATATTTGCATATATTATCAACCTTTTTTGTCCTCTGGTGAAGGTTTCCACCCGAGAACACCCCCCGTCTCGAGAAGGTCACATCTTCCGACCTGATTCGTAAAATTTTTCCTCAGTCCATGTTACCACCGAATACCAATGGGTACAAAAGGTGAGATTAAGCTTAACATGCATTCTATCATACACGACGACCGGTCAGAAGACCGGGAGGATCAGATCAGTCCTCGTAGTGACGATTCATCCGATCCTGACGCCGATCAGGATCAACGGAGTACCCCCTCCGATAGTTGGTCATCCGGGCTTGTGGGAGCCCGACTTCCCCCAAAACTTCGGTTATGGATTTGGAAATCGGCTCCACCACACTTGGGCCCTCGCACGTCCGGCACAAAGTTCACTCGGAGGGGCCATGACGACGGTATATACGTCCAATTTTCATTGGTTTTCAGACATTCGATTTTTTCTGTGATATCTCAACAATACCTTAGTCGAGAAATCGGGCAAGAAATCGACCGCAAGAGACCGGTTTCTGGGCTGAAATTTCTGAGCGACTGGATTTTCAAAAACCTGTAAAATCATTCAAGTGTTTAGAGAGGAGGATTGGGTATCACAGTGGGTGCACGTATTGTATTTAAGTGATGCAAATCGTACTTAGAGAAATATATGCAAATACACAGGGGACAGAAATTTGGTGAATGATAGAATCCAGAGAATTCGCTCGATCTTTGACCAATTACTGCTTGAAAAATCGGATGTGTGAAACCCCTATAACAAAGATTTTATTAGAAAAATAAACATTTCAAAGCAGCTTTTTTTATGGCTACAGCAAGACGGACTTCGAGCAATTTTTCTTTTGATATTTTTTTTCAACCGTCGGTACGGTCATTTTTTCTTTAAACGAAGAGAAATCTTCCATCTCTGAAAACGATGTCCGTATGTCCGGTAAATCTTCGTGACATTGCTGAAAAACTCTCGATCATTCCTATACACTTTGAAGCAACAAAGCCCAAATTGGTGATATGAATGATCCATGGATTCACAAATCTGGGTAGTTGAATCATTTTTTTCTTCTACATGTAGAACCTTGCCCTAACGCAATTTGCGCAATCGGGTCCTTGTATACTAAATAAGAAGTAAGTCGCGTCGTTCTTCCTCACGTCTATCTTTTTAAGGCCTTAAAAAAGCATTTACCGAAGCTTTTGCCTGGCGTAACCTTGTTTTAGCGCATTGGCACATAATGAGTGTCTCTAACCCAACATCAGCTGCTTGCAGCACAGAGTCGACGACTGGCTTATCCATCTCTCACGTGCGCTGAGCTTTTCATCCTGACTCACTCTCACAAGCGCTAAGCATTTCATTTAAACTCAATCTTAAATTTTCCTCGTCCAGCTCGGATTGAACACCCGCTACCTTTAAGATAAAAATCCGTCTGTTCGCTAAGAGAAATGGTATCCGCAAGCTACAAGTCGTTCTTCGCCCTGCTGTCCGTTCTTGCCGTCGGTCAAACCGACGGCAAAGTTGGTGTCTGTTACGCTCCTTGGAGACACCAAGTGGTGACGAAAGAGCTTCTTGTCTCGGACCTGGTTCTCATTCGTGAGCATTTCGGAGTATTCCAAACGTTCGAGACGTTGATGTCGAATATGAACATCATTGACATCGCTGCCGAAGTTGGCATTAAAGTCGCTGTCGGCGTTCAGCTGGGCATCCCTGCCCAAGTTCAAGCTGAACTTGATGCTGTATGCGAAGGGTGAGCAAGACACCCGGATACCGTCGAGACCGTGTGGGTTGGTAATCAAGTGCTTATAAACGAGGGTTTTGGAACGATGAGCGCGACAGAGCTCATTGGTCACATTGAATACATTAAGAAATGCACGAAAAACTCAGTGCCCGTCGGGACGGTCCAGCGTGTAAACGAGTGGCTGAGCGCTCCAGAGATCAATACCGTCGCTGCTGCTTGTGACAAGTTGGGCATCAACATTTACCCGTTTTTCACTCAGAGTCCTGATACTCCTATCGTCCGACTCGAGACCCAATGGAAGCAAGTGACGAGCATGTATGACAGCAGCAAGTGTGCAATCGGCGGAACTGGCTGGCCGTCGGCTGGTGAAGAAGCCTTTGGCAATAAACCGTCGCTCGAGACCATGCAGAGTTACTTGAACGACTTTTCCACGTGGGCGGAAGGCAAGAGTGATGCGTTCTGGCTCCAGATGTTCGATTCAAATGTCTCCTACAATCGAAGGGAGTATGAGAAGCACTTTGGCTTGTTCACTGTCGATGGAAAGGCAAAGGTGACGATTCCAAAAAACTAGTGGACACAAGGCAATGGCTTGGTAGCAGGCGATTTGATGACTTTTGTATCGTCCCTCGAGCTTTTCCTCTTCATCATGGAAACTAAGACGTATCTGAGATGAGATTAGTATGCGGGACGAGAACGTCAGTCGCCATCTACTGTGTGGTCTTGCTTGCTATGCGACCGAGAGGTTTGAGGTTTGCTGGGTAATAAAATGTGAAGTTTAGGGCCAAGAAAATGAGGCGGAGCGCTGCCCTAAATTCTGGCAAATATCCATTTAAAACCGAACAAAGTTAGATCACAAAGCGTTTTCTTATTGAAGTGGTAACGTAAAACATCAGTTTATCGCAGTACATCAGTTTTCCGCAGGAAACATCAGCTGACCAATTATGTGTGTGTTTTTTTGCTACGCGTCCCACGATTGGCTGATTAATCGAAAGCAGCAGTTTTTCGCAGTAAAGATTTTCCGCGAAAAACTGCTGTTTTTGATATTTTTGGTCGACTTATGTCAGCTTTTAGGTTTTTAAGCGACATTTCTATGCCGCGAAAAACTGGTGTTTTCGATATTTTTGGTGGGTTTTTGGTCGACTTTTGTCAGCTTGTATATTTTTCCAGAGACATCTCTAAGGATAACCCTTTACACCACCGCCTAGTCCATGATTCGAGCTTTTCATTGGTTCATGCGGATTCCACCTTTCTGCTGATTGAACAAAATTATCCTAATTTTGCTAAGGTACCCTATTTCCTGCGATAAACTGATGTTTTACGTTATTATTAATATATTTTTTTGTTTAATTAGAACAGGCACCAACCCTTCATCTCTTATTTATGCCCAATACTGTATAGCGAGATGAAGCGCCGACCAATATACTACTCTGCTCGGTTTTTACATGTAATGGATATTTGCCAAAAATTTGTGCAGCACTCCGCCTCGGTTTTTTGGGTGCAAAATAAGAGATGAAGGGTTGGTGCCTGTTCTAATTAAACAAAATAACGACCCGACCACTTCAATAAGATAACGATTTGTGTTATACGAGGAATGACGGGCGTATGTTCCACCACATCCATCATATCAAAAACACGTCGTCAACAATATTAGAATCTGGGCTAAATAAAAAACGAATCGCGGCCTTCAAATTTGTTCTAAAAAATTGAAGCAACGTATTGATCGTGTCTTTCTTCATGTTCTCCATGAAGCTGCTCATTGCGAATTCGCTATTGCCATCGCCTCCTCCATTGCCGTAGGAACTATAGCACGTATCGAGTCAGTAAATACGTGCAGTAACTAAACCATACTGTCGACGTACATAAAGACAGGGACAGCTCCAATATCAGAGATCATATCCAGCTTCAACTGTCATCCGGACTTGGTCTTGTTTTCTTCAACTATTACAGGAATTGGTCATAGGTTTGCCGAGCCTTCTTTTTGCGTCTCCATTGCTTCTGCAGAATTTGGCCTTGTCTATAGTGATTCGAGTGAACGACGTCGTAATAATGCCGTCACCCGCATTTTCCAGTTATATCTTCCGAGCGTAACGGATCAACGCATCATACTTATGTCGGGCTTTCGAAAAGATTTTTCCGCGGCCACGCAAACGCCGCTTGTGCGATTGGAAGTTCTTCTTTCCTCCTTAGCCTGGACTGTTGGTCATGCCGCACTTTCCCTTCATGTATCAACTTGAGAGCGAAATATTTGAGGGTGGCATCAAAACGCCTCTCTTCGGCGTTTTACTTGTCCCCGAGGGACAGCAGCATAAAATTCGTAAAAATATACTTTTCCCCGAGGGGCAGATATTACAGACAGCATACCACCTCTGTTCTGTTTTTTATGGACATTTCTTCAAAAAAGCATTTGCTATGAGATTAGTATAACCTTACAAATTTTATGCTGTCAGTTTAAATTTTCAGCTCCAACTTTTGCGCGCCATTTTAAAAAGTTGAACGAATACGAGCCAGATACGACCTCGGGGACAAGTCAAACGCCGAAGAGAGGCGTTTTGATGCCACAAAAGATTTCGCTCTCAAGTTGATACATGAAGGGAAAGTGCGGCATGAGAAACTGTCCAGGCTAAGGAGGAAAGAAGAACTTTCAACCGCACAAGCGTCTTTGCGCGACCGCGGAAAAATCTTTTCGAAAGCCCGACATAAGTATGATGCGTTGATCCGTTACGCTCGAAAGATATAACTGGAGAATGCGGGCGACGACATTATAACGACGTCTTTCACTCGAATCACTATAGGCAAGGCCAAATTCTGCAGAAGCATGGAGACACAAAAAGAAGGCTCGGCAAACCTATGACCAATTCCTATCATAGTTGAAGAAAATAAGACCAAGTCAGGATGACATTTTCCGAGTTTTGAAGCTGGAGATGATCTCCGATATTGCGGCTGTCCCTGTCATTATGTACGTCGACGTATGGTTTAGTTACTGCACGTATTTTTTTACTGACTCGATACGTGCTATAGTTACTACGGCAATGGAGGAGGCGATGGCAATAGCGACTTCGCAATGAGCAGCTTCATGGAGAACATAAAGAAAGACACGATCAATACATCGCTTCAATTTTTTAAACAAATTGAAGGCTGCGATTCGTTTTTCATTTAGCCCAGATTCTAATATTGTTGACGACGTGTTCTTGATATGATGTGGTGGAACATGTACACCCGTCATTCCTCGTATAACACAAAGCATTATCTTATTGAAGTGGTCGGGTCATTTTTTTGTTTAAATAGAACAGGAATCAACCCTTCATCTCTTATATTGCACCCAAAAAAGCGAGGCGGAGAGCTGCCAAAAATTTTGGCAAATATCCATTAAAAACCGAACAGAGTAGTA
>MIQA02001475.1:0-16912 GCA_001887855.2 Sclerospora graminicola | reverse complement strand
TTATGACCAATTCATGGCAAACGCTGGACGAAACTCAGGACACCGGAATTGATCATGGATCCAATTTTGCGCGATCATTAGGGTTTGTGGATGACGTTGCGTCGTCGGAGGATGATATAGTGAATGCCAACAAGAAGCGTAAAAAGTAGAAAGGCAAGGAAAACTCCCACCGCTTGAACAGCAATGATAGTCATTATGTAGACAAAACCAATGGAAGCGATGATGAATTGACTAGTAAGCCTGATGACGTTGGTGCGACGCCATTGATATTAGCTGAGGAGGCTCGAAAGCCATGGCAGCGGCCCGACCAAGCTTAGGTCCGGATGAGCTGATATGCTCCAAAGCTACTATGACACATGGAATGAGTACACCAAAGAAGAACAACGACAGAAAGAAACACCTGAAGAAATAGAAGTCTTCGCTTTGTTGAAGGAAACACTGAGACAGGTAAGTTAGTTAGACAAGGACCATTTATCAGATAGGAGCAAAAAAAATATGTTGTGCAGATACCGTATAGCAAATTACATTCATTCGTATAAATTGATGGGAATCAAGGTACCGCTAGCAGTAATATGACGGTTGTAATACATGAAGATTCGTAGTTTCGCATCGATGTTTACTCGGTACTTTGCACATTGACGCTGTCAGTAGCAAAGCAATTTGAGAGAAACAGTATGCTTTTTATTAATACGAATTGTATTATAGGAATTTTCGGAGCTGCGTCGCATACACAATGGTGAAATATTCGGAGTTTACAACCTACCCGTTCTGATGTAATCGCATGTGAACAAATATTGGCGGTCCATCGTCTGATATTTTTTTGGAATAGCACACATGACTAGGAGTCAAACTATATTGCATTATTGCTTTTCTAAATTGACCAATCATCATTTGGATAACTTTCTAAAATTGTATAGAATAGATAACACGACTAGAGATGCTCTTAGGCTCAATAATATAAAAAGCTTTTTCTACGCTAGTTTAGGGTGTCCTAGGGCTGTAGAATGGGTTTACGCTTCAAACCTTACAAACGATTCCTGTCAATCTAGATCAAAATGAAAAAAATCGTTGAATACGTATGTATTTTAAATGCTGTATAATACGTTTGCATGATAGAGTGTATTATACAGATGTTTGATACATACGGATCTATAGTCTTAATGCACAATAAGGTGCAGATATTGATCTTAAAAAGGCATTTCATAGGTAACGTCGTTTTTGTTTTGATTGCTAGCTATATGACTTTATTCCCTCCTACATGTCTTTGAATCAGGTTACGAGCTCTACACAGTTCCTGCATTCGTTTACATCCACGGGAATTGTCTCATCTCCTCAATCCTTTGTCTCTTTGGCCTCGATTTCACCAAATGCTGTCTATACGACTGGACGAGCTCTCAGGATACCACAAGAGCTGCAAATTCTACACGCTGGGCTTTCAAAATATCCGCCCGATGCCTATGATAATGTCACATGTTAAATAAAAATCGCTGCGACGTTACCAAAGAAATGCGCGTGGCGTTGCGTTCGAAGTTAGGGCATTGGGGTATCCGAGCGGCCAGACATCAGCATCCAGTTACGTCACCGTCCCAAAGCGTATGAAGATCGGACCGTATCAGAAATCTACGTCGATGGAGCTAGAAGAAGCGCGACTTGCATCTCTTTTACAGGACAATGTCCAGGCGATGAACACGATTCATGCAAATTTGGTGAACGGTCCACTCGAGGGCAATCGTGCCGAGATGCTAAGTTTCGAGACAATTGCGACACGGTACTCTCTGCGTACGTTGTCAAGATGTTCATAAAGCATTTAGCACAGTGAAGGGCTAACCCTTGTTTTGATTCTTTGACTCAACTGAGCAGCTTAGCGTATTTGGCGGAAACGCATGCTGCCTTGAGTAGCAAACAAGTACCGCATGATCAAATTCAAAAGTTTCAATGCTTCCACACTGGACTCTAACGGTTTTACACGATACCGTTCAATTATCAAGCCCAAATCTTCTCTTAGGTTGAGCAAAAAGGAAGGATCGGGCTGAATAGTGCTAACCAAGAGAAACGATTGTTCAGCGAGTGGCACAAGTCCGCGCTTAACGCTCTTGAATATGTTGGATCATTCTTGCGACTGAATCCGAGCGCCGCTGCTATAACGTTCAGCACCTGTCCGGAGCATGATAGAAGGCAATGTTTTCATCATCACGGCCGATCTCGCACTCCCAGTTCCACCGCCAGTGCCAGCACGAGCTGCAGCTTCTGTGCCTCAGAGAATAAGTTGTAGTCTTCACACAAGTGTCATGTGGACTATCTGCGGCGCTTGAGGCCAATGACAAAACCGTCGCTTACATTTTCATCTAGGAGCTCCTGATGAGTTTAAGTTAGTAAGAGGAGTTTCTGTTAAAGAGAAATTTCATGAAGGTAGCTAGCTAAACCTGTCTAATAAAATCAGCGCGATTAAAGCAAACCGTTTCAACGGACATGTAGTCACCACCAGGTCGACTCTACCGTGCAAGCTCAGCATCTGGATCATCTAGATGTCTGGAGAGCAGCTTGATATTTTTTAATGGAGGGTCGCACTTAACTGTGTTGTGGTTAAAGTAGTGACATGCTTTCTATTTGGGTTATGTTTAATGGCAACATGCCCTTATTTGGAGCACTAAAATGACGGTTACGCATGGCCTTTGATACAGTATTGGGTATCGATAGTATTCACCGCCAGAGTCCATCTAGGTTCTCGATACTGATAGTATTTAACGTTCATACTAATCTCGGTACTACAGTAGTACCATCTATATCGGTATCCAGAGACAATATTTTGCCTAGTATTGACATTGAAAAGTAGTCGTAGAGTTATAATGGATATTAATGTTTTTACCCCCCATCTTTGTTAGCGTCACAAGGCCTGGTTTTAATGCAAATCGTTTGAAATCAAAGCAGAGATAACGGGGTGGACCATATAAATTACTGGTAATGATAAGTAAATACTAGTAGAATCTATATCTGCTTACTATCGAGTATGTCGAGTAAGAAAGTGTCAGCACCACCACCACTATCATTATGTTTTATAAGCAATTATATATAGGTAGACATTTTCATGAACGAATATGACCAAACGTAAGCAAATTTATGCAAAAATATTAACGATACGACTAGACTCCAAAGAAGAAGTAGGAGAGCATTATGGTAGGGTATTTTTTCGTGAACGAAAGCAGTCTTTTATGTTAGAGAAAAGAAGTTAAGAAAGGCAAACAACAAGTTGTGCTAACCTTTGATAACTATCTACTAGGATATTAATGACTAAATCGCAAATGCTCCCTCACCATCCGTCCGTCGTCTTACAATGGCAATAGTTCTCCATGGTGGTATGCAACCATCTTCTGACATACTTTACTTGTGACCACTGCCAAGGATAAACTGTTTATGCAATTACCGGGTATTAATTATATAAGTCAATCCCCGGTACAAACTACCGGTATTCAGACCAATATTGGTGTAAGTACCGGTATGTGATATCGGCCAAATCCAATTTAAGTACTAATTTTGGTATTCCAATACCGGCCATTTAATTTCGGAAGTAAATAATTTTAGGTATCGGTAGGAAACTATAGTATCAGTATCATCAAATTTTGGTACCAGTTCGCAATTTGTTCCGTGGAGCACAGGTAGCACAAGATCCTCCCCTTTTCTTGGACGCGAACTCCAGAGGCCAAGAAAAGCTAGCGAAGGATGATCTCGGGGCGACGGGAGTGGGGACTACCCTCGTATGTTCAAGGAAAAGCTTATAAGGCGTGCCGTCGAACCGCACGAGTTGGTCAAGGCCGTCTATGAGGGCGACCCAGCACACACGATGGTGAAAGCCATCATTCTGAACGACGGTATCATGGATACGATGACGTTGAAGGCATATGGTACGCAGTGCCCCCCCCCCACCAAGGACGGAAAACTCCGGTAGTTCAAGCAGGAACAGCAAAAGCGGACAAAGCAAGCGAGCGAGTGAGCGAGGATGCAACGAATCAAGAGAGTGTGAAGGTATACATGGGACAATATGGGCACAATTTTACTACCCGTTTTTCTACGAGAACATAATCTAGATCTCACCATACCTAACCCCCTATGTGATAAGGTAGCCATAGCATCATTTACTACTGGTAATTGACTAATAGACTTATATTTTAGTTAAATTTTGGTACCTGCTACTATTGTACCGGTGCCGAAACGTGATACCACACACCCCTGATCTCCACCGATTGAGTATTTCTGATTGGCAGATTTCTGCTCCACCCAATCGGACTTAGGGGCGTTCTTATAAATGCCCCGGGGCGGGACTCCGTCCCATATCCGGAAAATAAGAATCGATCTCTGGACAATGATATATCCCGTTTTTTGTATTTAATGTGTACTAATGATGACAGTATTTGACTTGAAACGATAGCATTACTGTAAGAGAACCATCCATTTTGCTAACAATAAACGGCAATAACTGTCACAACGTGAGATAGCGCAGTTTTTCTAATAAGAAACAATAAAGTATAAGGCATAGGAGTAGAAGCAAACTTATCCGTAATTGTAGTCACTGAACAGTGACTGACTTGTAATTCTGATGGGCCGAGCCCGTCCCAGTCCCAACGTCCCAAAATGCCCCTGAGATAAAGCCAGATGGTAAGACCGATGCCGTCCCGACGCAACATAACCCCAGTTGGCTGAGCCAATCGTTGTCGCTCATTTCGTCGGGACATTTTGTAAGAACGCCTCTTAGTTAAATGTGGTGGAGCCGATTTCCAAATCCATAATTCAAGTTGTGGGGGAAGTCGGATTCCGACCGGCCCGGACGACCAATTATCGGAGGGGTTACTTTTTTTATCCTGATCAGCGTCAGGATCGGATGAACCATCACTATGATGACTGATCCGATCCACCCAGTCTTCTGACCGGTCATCAAGCATGATAGAATCCATTATTAGTTCAACTCACCTTGTGTACCCATTGTTATTCGGTGGTTACACTGGACTCTTGATGAGGAAAATGTTCCGAATCAGGTCGGAGGATGTGACCTTCTCGAGACGGGGGTGTTCTCGGGTGGAAATCTTCACCAGAGAACGGGTTAGGGTCGACACTTAATGAAAATATCTAAGGGCACTGATCGGGAAACTTCATCCGATCAGGCCTGCCAATAAACGAGAGATAACTAAAAACCATGAAAAATCTCGATATAATCACGATCTTCCACAGTAAAATCACAAAACTATCTCCACAAAACATTTCCAATTTTTAAACGTGCTCCAAACACGTGGGCGTGAGGGGTGAGGGTGTTTATCCCAAGTAAATTCCATCGTGGGACTTCAGTCGAGCCAAAGTGCGACTATGCGCGTCTCGTCCGGGAATAAAATACCGGAGGGAGCCTTGCTAGCCCCCCCGTTCCCAAAGGTAGAGCCAAGTGGCGCAACGACTTCTTTACTTGGGGAGGAAAACAGAACCTGATATTAAAATTATTAAACTAAAATCCAGTACCAATATGTAACCTACACCTACCTATGTGACTTACCTAATACTTCGATCTTGTTTGCTTTACCACATGATTTGTTTGGTAACACCTCCAAACCGATCTTCAACCGTATTCGTACCACCTTGACCTGGTCCGAACCACCTCTGATCGATCTTTAATAGACCTGACCTTCGGTTGATCAGAGCCGATACTTCTGGGATCGGCACAGAACCAACTCGGAATCACCTCGAGATCAGCTCGAGCCAACCCGAAACCAACTAAGAATCACTTCGAGATCATCTCGAAGACGCCCGGAACCAGCTTAAGACCAACTTCGAGATCATCTCGAACCAGCACGAAAACAGCTTAGAATCACTTTCGAGATCAGCTCGAACCATCCCGGAATCACCTCAAGATCAGCTCGAACCAGCTCAGAATTAACTTCCCTTGTCGGTTCAAACCTGCCTTCTGTCTCCAACGTGCGTCAACCTTGAGAGGCCGACTCGAGATTAATCTTTATTTGAGGTTGGACTCGACCCGATTCCTGGAAGTCGATCAGGGCCGTCCGCTAATCCTCGTAACCGGCATTAGCTGGCTCCAGCCGATATAAACTATACAAGCCACCGCCGCACATACTTCTTTTACGTACTCGAACTTCACGTCTTAAAGCTGATCTAACTGATTTAGTCGGTTAACCATGATCTCAACACCACGTCACTTGGACCACTTGGATCAGCGATTATCGGCTTCCATACCCATCTCCACCATAACCAATACACCAAACCATCCATCTTGCTCCGTCACATATACCTTAACCGGTATGCCTTTAAAATCCACTCGATCCAGCATCTGGATATTCTTATCCGGTCGTGATACTTGGCCGATCCACTTTTCCCTGGGACAGGGTGCGCTAACGACGACTTTAATACTTTTCTTCATATCTCCAGGACCCCGTTATCGTTCGATCCTTTTTGAGCCAGGTGGACACGCCTTAGGTAGCTAATTTACACTTCCTGTCCATCCGTGATGGGTGCTTTCGACATTATACAGCTAGCGCAGCGGTGTGTATCATTCACATTTATATTCTTAAAATCCGCTTTACCACAACCGCCCTTGAGTCTAGTCGCTACCGCACAACGGTAGCGACCTGATCTCACCAAGCACGGTTCTCCATTTCAGAAATGTTCAAACACTTTTGTCACCACTCTGATAAAGCCTACCGATCAGCAATATTAACATATCACTTATCTTCATGACCCATCGCGTGGTCTTTTCGCCGGAGTCAACATCAACATAAAATAGCGCTGATACATCGAATTTCCCGCGTTTTCATCATCGCTTCCATAAAAGCATTGCCACCGTAAAAAAGTGCCCGCAAGCATACCCTGTCGTCCTCATGTGTTAGTCGGATAGAGTAGGGGTCCAAAAGTGTAATGAAATGAGGCCCTTACAGCACCGTGCTTGACATGGCTTACACCACCCTGTATAGGGTCAGGTTCTCTAAATATTTTCATGTCTTATACACATAGAAAGCGCTGAAGCAGACTTTAAATCAACTTGCATAAATGTCTCGGACGACCGATGCAGTATGGATTCAGCTTTTCATAAGTCAAGACTACTTAGAGGCCGCCAAATATGTTTTTTTCTGCATCGACAACCAATATGCTTCTTTAGTGTTTCCTGAATGCGCTCAGAGATGTCTAACAAGTAACTTACGTTAAGTAATTAAACGCTTCAATTTTAAGAATGCGACATGGTTGGCTGAGGGATACAATGGCATCGGGGGTAAACGGGTCGACGCGTCCAACAAGCTAATTAAGTGACGTCCTGATTCATCGGTTGTTTCGCAAATACACCTTTTCCCGGTAAAAGCTGGATAAGTTTCGAACCAAAGTTGGGTTTTCAGGTTTTGGAAAAATGAGGTTTCATTCAATCGGATTCCTTAACAAGCAAAGTTGGATTATTTTGCGTACTTTTGGGTGACATAACTGTGCACAACATTTCTAGACGCGCCATGCCGACGGAGCAACAAAAGAAGCCAAAGATAACTGCCGCCGGATTCCTTAACAAGCAAAATTGGATTATTTTGCGTACTTTGGGGTGACATAACTGTGCACAACATTTCTAGACGCGCCATGCCGACGGAGCAACAAAAGAAGCCAAAGATAACTGCCGCGGAGCGTCAGCGAGTCCTCGACGCGTTTGACCGTGGCGACAACTGGTTGTCTATCGTGCTCACGAATGGTATTTCGCGCAGCTCCGCGTACGTCTTCGTTTAAACTCGCCAGATAGAGGACAAGAAGCGTGGCGGTCTGCGCGCAAAAAGCATCAAGATGACGCCCGAGATCATGATCTCGCTCGAGGATGCTGCTGAACACAATCCAACGATTATGCTCGCTAACATGCGGCTGCTTATTTTCAGCGAGCACGGTGTGGAGCTCAGCTTGTCTACGATCAGTCGTCATTTGACAGCCCTAACATACACGATGAAAAAGCTCCGATTGGAGCGGAACAGTATCGCGAACAAGATTGAGCGCCGCGAGCTCGCATTGAAGCTGGAAAACTACCGGGAGGAGGGTAGTGTGGTTGTTTACTGTGATGAGACTAATTATAATGTGTATATTTCACGCACAATTGGGCGCGCAAAAGCAGGTGAGCGTGCAACGACGTCTGCGCCAATCTCGCAAGGAAAGAATCTACAGATCCAGTGCGCTGTAGCGAATGGCGTCGGTGAAATGGAGGTAAATTTTATGGTGGGAAAAATTGACATGGATATGAATGCATCTTTTTTGCTTGACACGTTTATCCGTGCAATGCATTGGGCTGACAATCAAGCAACCTACCGTGGCAAGAAGATAGTGCTAGTCTTGGACAACGCACCCACTCACGACCGAAGTGATGAGATACTTGTCGATCGACTCCTTGAGATCAAACCGGCGCTACCGACAGAAAGACTTGTTTAACTGCGTCTCGCGCCCTACAGCCCTACGTGCAACCCAATAGAGGGTTGCTTTAGCGTATTGAAAAGTGCCATTGTGGTGAAGCAGTCTGACAAAAAAAGTTAAGAATAAGGTGGACCACACCTACCCGTTGATTGATGACGAAGGGACCACCCATCAAGATGAGACCGTTTGATGAGTGGGACGGGCTGATTACGCACACGATAAAAGGTGGTTGGCAGCGGGCTGTTGTGAGTGGGAAGGAATAAGAAGAATACCGTTATTACGCCTGGTCCCGGATATTAATGGAATAGCGAGTGTCACGGTCCGATCGGGATATTAGATGTCGGGTGGAGTTCACGTGGACGTTCAAGACTAGATCAACCGAGACGAACCTGATGTACAGCGTCAATGACGGAGTAGTATATCAGAAACGGCAGAATCCGGTCATCTGAATGAGTCGTGGATGGTACAGATGTTGAAGTCGAATGTGATATGGAAATCTCGGCCCGATCAGCCGAGTCACCAAACTCCTCCCTAGAATATGAAGATCGGGTACAGGACAAAGCGGGATATATGGGGTGGTGAGCCGTACAAGCCTTACTAAGCAAGGGCAAGCGATGACAGTTGATGGATTCATCCAGAATCAGCGTAGGAAGGTCTGATCAGGTTCAATTTCAAGAGAAGTGTTGAGGCGGTGCGACCTTTGCGGCCCAACGTGTAATGAAGGTCAAGGATGAGGGCTGGGGCGAAGATTTCAAAGTGGATCTACTCAGCCATTACCTAAGCGGTATGGCTGAAAGCTATTATAACCGACAAGTCGATTCATGGTGGAACGAATCACAAAGCTTGGTTCATGCCATGAATCGAATGTTATCGGCTTTTCATACAACCATATCGCCGGCTCAGTCGCTGAAACTCCTTACGGCAAGAAAACATCCGAAAAGGAATGGAATGAACATGACCTGTACCTTGTGGCAATTACAGAAGCTGTCGGAGGAAGTGAGCCGCTGGTACTCGAAAACATAGTTCACTATGCTTCTAGTGAATTGAAAACAATACTACTATCCAGATACAACCATTCAAGACAAGACTATCTTCGTCAAGCAGAAGAGCTATGTCAATTTGCTCAGGCGATTGAAAACGACGGACAACAAGGAAGAAGTCGTCAAAGCGAAACTATCAACTACGTGGTGCAAAAACCCAAGATCAAAAAATGCAAAAATTGCAGGAAGATAGGGCACACCGAAGACAAATGTCGAAGCAAAGTTTCTAGGCAAGTGGACGTTACATTAAGTATAACTGAAAGTAAAGACAGCAACGATACAAGGTGGAACCTCGATAGTGGAGCAAGCATGCACCTGGTGAACAACCTCTCGTACCTGCAGGAAGCTGAAGATTCCAAGGGACATGCTACCAAGCCGACGGAATGAAGTTGAAAGTCACCAAAAAGGGGTGGGTGACGATCACCACTCACCTTGATGACAAGAAAAATGTGATACGACTAGAGAATGTTTACTTTGTGGAAAACTTAGCGAAAAACATTCTGTCGTACGGACTCCTCGAAGACAAAGGGTGTCACCTAGACTATAAGAACGGAAAACGAGTAATGGTGCACTAACAATCCGGGAAAGGAATATTTTCCGTTGAAAAAACTAGTCGAGTACTCACAGTGGATGTGAAAGTAGAAAAGTGACAAAGTTTCAATGGAGATCAAGTGATGGCGATCCTTCAAGATAAAGAATACAATCAAGAACAAACTCTTCAAGAAGGGACACTTATGCATTTTCATACGCGCCTGGGGCACCTAAGTATCAACGCGATCGAAAACATGGCAAAAGATGAGAGTTACGGAATAAAACTTACCGACACTAAAAGAATGACATGCTTGACCTGTGCACAAAGAAATAGACTAAAAATACGAAGTCCAAGCAATACAGTGGTTTGAATGCGCCAACGGACCGCATTGGGGCGTCATTTGCTCTGACTTGAAAGGGCCAATAACGCCCAAAGACAGGTTCGGGAATCGATATCTGATCAACTTTATTGATTTCAAATCTAACTATGTACGAGAATTTTGGCGAAGACCAAAGACGCGGCGGCAAAATTTTTCGAACATTTCCAGGCGTTTTTCGAGCGTCAATTCAACTGCAAGGTACATCTACTAAGGACAGATAGAGGACTCGAATACAAGAACCTGGACCTGTTTAGCAAACAAACTGGAGTGGTAAGACAGATAAGCGAAGGAAACAATCCGTGGAGTAACGGAAAAGCTGAACGGATGCATAGGACAAATATGAACATGGCAAGGTGCATGGGTTTTTCGTGTGGGCTAAACCTTTCGTTTTGGGGCGACGCGGTTCAATATGCCGCATACATCGTCAACAGAAGCCCTACGAAATCAAACACAAGAAACATGACACCCTATGAAGTTTTGACTGGAAAGAAACCAAACCTTGGAGAAATTGCTGTATTCGGTTCACCCTGTACGGTTTACAGAAATCCCGGAAAAAATTCGCTCGCGCATCGCGCTCAAATTTGAGTAATTGTCGGCAAAAGTGAAGAAGTCAAGGGATATAAAGTGTACCTCAAGGACGAAAAAAAGGTGGGTTGCAACGCAACACATCAAGAATATAAACACCTTGAACGAAGCTCAAAACGAACAAGTACGTCGTGATCTGGAAGCAGAAGGAGCACAAACGTCGAACCATAAAACTACAGCAAGAAGAAGTGAAAACAAAAATGGACAGGCGAAGAAGAAGTCGTGGCAAAGAGAAAGACACCAGACCCGAGGATACACGAAGGCAAAAACACAGAAGGAGAAAGCGCCGAGCGAAGATATTGGTGACCAAATCGCGGACAAAGAGGACACAATTCAAACAAGAGATGAACAAATTGAAACGGTAAATTTTATTTCCGAAGTGGATCCAAAACGTTTCAGACAAGCGATGAAGAGTAGAAACAAGGAGAACTGGGTGAAGGCGATTGATGAAGAAATATCGGCGCTTGAACATAACGAAGTGTGGACGATCGAAGAAAAACCGAAAGATTGCCGCCCGCTGCACACCAAATGGGTGTTCAAGACAAAAACCGATGAAAATGGAGATATCGATCGGTATAAAGCACGACGTGTGGCCTGTGGAAATGAACAACGACTTGGGATCGACTACAATTTAACCTTTGCAGCGGTGATGGAGCTTGGAACTGTCAAGCTAATCCTAGCTTTGTCAAAAACTTAATGTGTTTGTGCGAAGCACGGCGACATACCAAACGCTTACGTGAAAGCACTGGAAACAGAACATGAGATCTACCTACACATACCACAACGCATGAACCTATAGGCTAAAGGTTTTGACGAAGCCATTAATGAAGAAAAGATGGTCTTGAAATAACGAACAAATCTCTATGGATTAAAACAAGCAGGGCGACTCTGGAATCAACTTTTGCATGGAAAATTACTGAAATCGAATTTCAAACAAAGTGTCACAGACATGTGTTTATATTTCAAGACAATTAACGACGCTACCACTATCGTAGGAGATTACGTCGACGACTTGCTAGTGACTGGAACGCAGGAGGAGCTCGTGGATGATTTTTTCAACGATTTGAAAGTACTGGAGATCAAAAACTTGGGCAAAGTTTCAAAATTCCTAGGAATGAGAGTCACATACGACAAAAACAGCGGATACACGTTAGATCAAGAAGTCATGATTGGAAACATGCTTCGAGAATACAACCTTGTAGATGCAAACCCTGTGAAGACACCGATCAACAGCGAATACGAAGACCTCAACCTGGAAATCAGAATTTTTTGAAAAAAACAACAAAAGGTAAGATGCCTTCGATAAAGAAGATTCAATCTTTGGTTGGTACTTTACTCTGGATTTCACGATGTACACGACCGGATATCTCTTTCGCGGTGCACAAGGCCACGCGAAGAACTCACGCTCCAACAATGGTTGACTGGAATTTGGCGAAACGTGTCTTGACATATCTAAAAGGCACAAAAGAGTTAAAATTTCACATGGGATATGAAGACAACAAAAGCGAGACCACACACCACATCGAAGGTTACAGCGACGCCGATTACGCTGGGTCTAAAGACGATGGAAAATCGTCGACCGGCGGCATAATCCAGCTAAACGGAATGATAATTTACTGGTTATGCGAAAAACAAGGAGGTGTTTCGTTATCCACCATGGAGGCCGAGTATTACGCTGCGTCCAAAGTCGAAGTGGAGATGCTTGGTTGCAGGGAAATCCTACAACAAATTGGAATACAAGTGGAAAAGCCAATGTTTATTCACATGGATAATCAGTCAGCAATCAAAGTCATGAACGAAAACGATGGATTTTCAAAATTAAAACATATTGACATCCGATTGAAATTCATGATGTCAAAAATGAAAGATGGAGAAATCAAAGCACAATATTGCGCTACGGACGATATGATGGCAGATATCTTGACGAAGGCCCTACCTTATCCGAAGCTCGCAAAATTACGCAATGGAATTGGACTAATGTAAAATTCACACTGAGAAGGAGTGTTAGAAAATTCGGGTATCGCACAAAATAGCGTTTAAGGTATTTTGGTACTTTACACCAACGAAAGTGGTACAAAACTGGTACACAGTGGTTTCGGTATTGAATATCAAATTTCTATTTTTAATAGAAACACACAAAGTCGAAGTTGAAGTCGCATGAGTTTCCTGGGATGTGGGGATGGTTATGCAAGTCAAGAATAGGATTAAGAGCGGTAGAAGGTATCGAATAGTTAGCCGACAATCACTTCTCAATATACATTGCATTATTAACTACAACCTTGCATTATTTCTTCAATTATCAACATCAAGCTAAAGTCACCTACTGGTCTACGTTCGACTGTCTACTATGAACAACGAATTTCAACAGGACCTTTCTAAAAAAGATTGATGATAGGCTGCCAAGTAATAATAACTTCTGTAACGCCGAGTCAGTTTTTGACCAGGCTAGTCACAGCTCTAAAGGCTGCCTAAAACTACCGAAAAGAACGGAAGAGTGCGGTCATCGAAAAAGTTCGGCCACCCGTCAAAGGTGATTTTATTTCGACCAATAGGACCAGAATATTTTGAATAGCATGTTATCGCTGCTACTACAAGGAATTACGAACAATTCACAAAACGAGGTACATTCATTTTGAAAATACGGTACATGTAATCCTGTTACACTCACACCACACAGTTTTCCGGATCGAGGAAAAGATAATATTCTGCAGGTCCACCAGACATTGAGGATCTTACCAAAACGAAGCTTCTGATGCAATTGAATGCGACTTGAAGTATTTGTGCAGTCTACACGAAGTTGACCGACACGATTTCAGGCCATCGGAGTTGCTGGCCATTCGCTCAGAGCTACTTAAAATGTATGACGCGAACCGCCGAAAACTTCCGTGGCGAGGTGATCCACCTCCATATTTGACGACGGCAACACATACCAGCCAAACGAAACCGAACTCGTGTGGCAGCAGGTGGCTTAGATGCGTAAAATTCGCAAGTACAGCAGGAGGAAGTATATAAGGCTGCTTCTATTACACAAGACATAGATGAAGCAAAGCCAAGACGAGTAACACGTTACGAGATGTGGGTATCAGAGATCGTGCTTCAGCAGACTCGTGTCGATACCGTGGTGGATTTTTTTATTGCGCTGGAAAATACAGGGGTCTCCAACCCCTTCTGAAGCAACTGAAGATGTGCGTGGCTGAGTTTTGTGTTCAAGCAATTATATATTGGCAATACGTAGTGAATTTTGATGTGACTGCAGGAAGTGAATGCTTTGTGGGCTGGGCTAGGGTGTGTGCTAAGATGTTGCATGCTGGTGCGAAATACGTGGTGAAGAACTACAAAGTCGAGCTGCCACCCACAGTTGACCAATTACTAGCGATTTCTGGGATCGAACCATACACGGCAGGTTTGCTGGAATTGGGGCCACTATGTGTACAGTTACTCAGTGTTAAAAAAGTAAATAAAATGGCGATGGAATAAACTCCAGCCCACCTTCTTTTGCGTATTACAGCACTGTGACATTACAACTTGTTACCCTAAACGCTACATCGGAAATCATGGCATATCCTTCACCACGATAGCAGTCTTACCTTGGCGAAGTCCCAAATCAACCGCCTTTCAAGCGGTAACGTCGCTTGTACCGGCATGGCGAATAATTTCCAGCAGTGGCATGCTGGGTACAGGCGAGAAATAATGAACGTCAATCACGTTTTCCAGGCGCTTACAAGCAGACGTAATGTCAGCAATAGGCAGGGCTGACGTATTGATTGCAATAACACATTCCTTCGGCACGTAATTCTCAAGATCCGATAGAACCTTGTGCGTAAGGGCCAAGTCTTCAAAGACCGCCTCAATAGAAAGATCGGCTGCATTTTCCAAATCTTGTCTTCCTCAGACAGTGGCACTACATTGGTCTCCGGATTTTAATAGCATAGGCTTGTCAAGTATGTCCAGGAGTCGGGTGTCCATGAATGTCTTTCGTTTTGAATAAGGAGGTATCTTGTTACGATCGCTCATCTGTTGCGCAAAACACGAAAGGATCGTAAGAAAAGGAGAACACCCGTTGTATCGCTGTCTGTATTGTACATTGATATGGAAAACCTCCCACAGCTAACAGACCTTCCTCTGGACGTTTGAATCTCAGTAACGTCCAGTGTGATGGAGAAGTATTCTCGCTGCTTTTTGTCGTTCTTCGCTTGCCTCTTGTTGATGTTTGTAATGCCTCGGCCGATGAAGAAATCACTGTAACACAGATAACATCCTTTTTTCAAATCCTTTTTCTTGGCCTTGAGAGGATATCTGGTCACCTAAAGTCAAAGAAAATGACGCCAAATAGACTAGAGGTTACATATTTGTTGGCCACTAAGCTACACGAAACTCACATCTGACAGAGGTTTGTCCCACTCTGCAATACGTGTGTAGTCACAGATAAAACATGAAGTGCTAAGCTTTTATCAGTTGCCTGGGAAGAAGTAACAAATTTGCTATTCGATCTCTCTCTTCGTATGCAAGACACAGCGACTTGACAGGATAGTTTGAGTACAGATGGTTCTACATGAGCAACAAACATTCTTCATAACGATTTTCACCCGCAAGAATGCTTATGGCACGTTTACTACTTGGACCAACGGTCGACCCAGGGCTCAGTGACTTAAATTTTGCTTTCACATTTGAATTGATGCATTTACCTTGATTTATAGTATATTATAAAATATGTAACCTTATTTCGTACAGGTTTTCACCTTATTATGATTGTGTAAGTTTTGATTTTAGCCAATGCCCGTAAGGCACAAGCAAGGGCAAAACCCCATACAAATTCGATTTTAGGTGGCCGCACTTTTTCGTTCTTTTCGGTGTATGGGTACGATTTTATTACCAGAGTTATCAAAGATTTATAAAAAACAAGTTAAAATAAGTTCAAAAATATAATGGTTAATTTTTCTTGACTTGTATCAATCTTTTTTACGATATCTATACCTCAGTAAGAGCGTCTTCAAAATCATTGATATCAGCGAGATCGATTTGCAGGAAGCCCCCGCCCTCTGTGAAGCTTTGAAATCATTCTTTACGGTACGTTATACCTAATTTGTGGCACAGGGGACCAACTGTGCCAGACTAATTAGGAAGTTTTGAGAGCTCACATATTTTTCTTCACCTAAATTAGTGTGTGTGTGTTAATTCGCAGTCTAATTAGTCTCTTAACTATTAGCTACAATGAAATTCCTAAGAGCAGTTTGTAAACCTATCTCTGATCGCTTATCTCCCTGCATGAGGGAATGTAATCTCTTGCGCTGATCACTTGAATGGTCACGTAAGCCTTCTTGGAAGCATTCCAAACAAACCTGTAGTTTGATACCCCGTAATCTTGACCCAGGGTGTTGCTGTTCATACACCGCTACAGCAGTAATCCGCGCGATTGTTTTATTCCACACGGTGTGGAAATGTTCATACTTCGACTTGTGGACGCCCTGATGCACTGTCTCATTTCGTAACTGCCACATCCAGGTCATCTCAATCGAACAGAAAGCCCACCAAAGGCGTTTTAATCCCACGCTACACGCCTCACTTGTTTACCACATCTGTTCCGTAATCTTTCCACCATCGTTTCCGAAATTCTTGGCGCTTCTCGTGTCGCGAAATGACGTTGTGCTTGCAGAACCTCCTGTTCTGTAATCCACCAGCCGTTCCGGCTGCTAAGAAGTCGAAGCCAAAATGGTTTGGCCAGACGGCACCCCCACACAATATGTGTGACCCCTTTCCCGGGGAGGCTTCATTGTCGATCCATAGCGCACCCTCCTTGTTGATTGTATCCATCATAGTGGACTTTGAGCTGGAAAGTGGCCGCTCTATACATGCACCAGAGTTGATAATCCGAGAGTAAATTTCCATGCTGCCACAATGCCGCTGGTTCTTGATCCTGTATAAACAAATTCCAGTCTGCTTGTTGTGTTTTCTCTTCCC
>MIQA02001474.1:0-11239 GCA_001887855.2 Sclerospora graminicola | reverse complement strand
AGAGATCGTGATTCGGCCATTCTCGTAAGATCTTCATTACACGGTTGTTTAAAAACATCAGACGGAGCGCCTACAATCGATTGCTTCGGTAATTTGTCGGATCACTAGATTTGAATCTCCACATATGATTACTCTTCCTTTCTTTTGCTTGGGAAGGAGATACAAGCCCAATAGCAGATCACGGTAGTCGGCTTCGTTGACCGTGATACCTGGTGTGTAATCTGAACCAGCAGATATAATGGTCCATTCAGGTAATTTCCACAAAAAAGCACTATACGCCCAACACCTTTTTTAGCAATCGCTGATTCATCGAAACTTATTACGATCAGGTCTTCGTCGAACCCACGATGGATGGAGATACTTGACCAGGGGGTTAAACTGGCTGCCACGGTACCGAGAAATTTTTCCGTCGCCCCTGGTACATTTAACGATTTCCAAAGACCATTGCGATAATAGTGCCGGCCATTGCACCAGTCTTCCGTCGATTCCAGTCGAGGATAATAGCCAGGCCAGGGTGGACCGTCTAGAAAGTACCTTAGTCGTCCTGGTCACCAGCATAGCATAGCAAACATCCAAAATACGCAACAATGCCAGTACTTCTTTATCTACCATGCCATAGTTGACCTCATTTGATTTCAAGGTCCGACTTGTGTACACTTCGGGCAATACACCCCATCGTGATCTTGGACCAGGGCAGCTGATATTATCCATTTACTTGCATACAAAATCACCACCGGAATTTTCTCTGGATCGAAGTGTTTTAGAACCGGGGCTGAAACCATCTTCGCTTTTAGCATACTGAATACAACCATAGCTCGTTTCATATGATCTTCTGATCCAGACGCGGTCTGGTCGATTGAAAAACCGGTTTCATCTGTCGTTTTTTCATCCCAGTTTCACAATCAGCTATAATCGGTAATGTTTCCGATCGATCACGTTCCCGTAGCTTGTGGTAATCTGTGGTAAAAAAGTGACTTATGAATTAATGTGAAGTACTTTCCAAAGGGCGCATTCTGATTGGCAGAAATACGGATCAAGGGCGTTGGCGCCGGATAGCCGCCGCCGAGCATACCTACAAGCGGCCGGACGGCGCCAGGCTTGGAATCAGGCCGGACCAACGTGACAGAGAGCGTGGATAGTTGGGCTAGCGGGCTAAGCGGACGGGACGACCGCGGACGTTGGACGGCCGAGGGGCGGATTGGTGGCGGATTGTTTGGAAGGTATGAGTGAAAGGAGCCTGAAGGAAGATGAGTGTTCTAGTGGATGAAGGAGGCACCCGGATCGGAGGAGAAGATGCCAAGGAATTGCTAGCGCCCACAGCTAAGTGACTCGGATGGATGGCTATCCGGCCGAGCCGTCCGGGTACAATGTACCAGCCGGACTGGTACCAGCTGGGTTCGGTGTACCGGCCGGGTTGGTACACAAAAAATCGGAGTTAACCGGGCTACTTCGGGTAAGGCACACGACTGGTCAGCCGGGCTATTTGGGGTAGGTCACACAAAAGGGAGTATTGGATATAGGATAAATCAGTATACGCTTCGCTTTCTTAGACACAAGTCGCTTTCATTGGTTCACAGCAGAGGGCTAACAAGGTCCCCTCTTGCTGCTATTGGTTTGCCCGGGGAAGGTTAAGTTAACCCATCGGAAGTCCCCTGACCGGGAGTCGCGGCGTCCTCGTATACTCACCTCAAGTCGCCCGTGTTTTGAACACGGTATTAAGTATTGGGAAGTGGTGACATTTTGGCCTTCTGTCGAAGAGTGTGGAGTTATATTTGGATTCCCCCTTACATACACATTTGGATTCACCCTTCATTATTATTGGTTTAGCTGGCCGATTGATTATTCTCGGTCCAGCCGGCACTATAAAAACTTCAAGTGTCTTATTGGTTTAGCTGGCCGATCGACTATTCTCGGCCCAGCCGGCACTATACAAAGTTCAAGTGTATTGCCCGACGAGCTCCCCGGTGACGATTTCCGCCCAGGAGCTACCCCTAGTCCTAACCCTCATCTCCCTATTCGACGGATTTACACTTTTCGCCCTAGGGTCCACCAGGAGAGCAAACCAGCCAGTACTGACGGGTACACAAGGTGAGCTTTCAACATGCAACATCCGAGTAGTCACGATCAAGCGGATGGAAGTGACCGATCCAGACGGCCGGATGCCGGATCGGATCATGACTCGGATGGACGGAGTACCCCTCCGACAGTCAGTCGTCTGGGCCCCCCGTGGGTGTTCGCGTCTCAGGAAGAATTTCTGAGAGCGACTACACCACAATGGTGCGCGTGCCCGGATCTCTTGGTGACTCTGGATATCACCGCGAGTCCCTAGCGGGCGAAAGACCTAAACCTGTCAAATTTGTTGACGATGTTGTGTCGGGTGCATTGGGGGAAGGCATATCGCCCCCAATGCTGCTGAAGATGGAGGGATGCGATGGTCGCCTCGGAATGAGGGAGTTCGAGGTTGACATTAAAGAAGAAGTTACTCCCCTAGAGGCTCCGCCGGGGGCGGATTACGGTACTACTTACTGCAGTGCCGGCCGCTACACGGATGGAGCAGGATCGGACTATGGTGCAAGTCGCCATAGTCCGAGGAAGGATCATGGTTCCGACCATGATCCTAACAAACAAATGCATATTATGGATATAAAAGAAAAAATTAAGGAAGAAGAAGCTGAAGTCGGATACGACCGGAGTGGGAAGCCGGCCGGATCGGGACCAAGTCGCGATCTGGCCCCCCTACCCCTAAAGAGACCGGATTGGCAGGAATCGGATTATCCGACCCACAAAGATAAACCGCGTTTCGAAGAGGAAGAAGAGAAGCAGGACGGCCTATCTACGGATATAGATTTGGATCGTGCTTTCCATCTTCACGAGTTGAGGCAGTTCTTGCGGACGGATAAGGTGCTGAAAATAACACGGCCGAAGATCATAGGCGGATTGAAAGGTCCCGTCTCTCCCCCAACTCTCTCAGACGGCCACGTGTCCCTCATTAGAGGACTATTCGACCAATTTAAACAAGCCGGCATCAACACCGGCGTGTTTGATCCGAACGAGTTGTTTGATCTGAAGATGGACAAGTTGAAGGAAGCGTCCAGCGCCCTGCACGACCACTTGGTACCGCTAGTGGGTTGCTCGCCGCCGTCGAAAAAGATGACAGCTACGACTGGAGTGGCGCCGTCCACGCCGCCGGCAACAAGCAGACCGGCCGGGATACACTCAGGTTCTTCGCAGTACGAGTCTGCCCCTTCGGAAGCGGACTCTTCCGATTCATCGGTGGGTATCACCCGCATGACGCTTGGCCCAAGGGGAGCAGCGCGTGTGGCGACGGCCATGAGGCTTTGAGGATGTGAGGATCCGGGTACGCCCGAGCGGAAGAACGCCAGCCAGTACAGCGTACAGGCCTGGCGGACGGCGACGGCGGATCCAGAACCGAAGGAGGAGGACGAAGACGCGGATGGGCGGATCAAAAAGGAATGCCGATCCGGCAGCCCGGCCGCCCCCCAAGTCGCCCCTCAATCCGCCCCCCAGGAGAGTCTTCAGGTGCCGGATCACCAGCAAAACATGTTTTCGGCGATGGTGGAACGATACTTGGAAGAGCAACGTCGGTTAAGCGCCGGCCGCGGCAGTCTGAAGTCATCGGGCCAGCCGGCTCGTCGTGGAACTCAGGCGTCTGAGCCAGTCCAGTACTATGCGAGGGAGCCGAGTGACGAAGACATGGAGTCGGTGCAGTCCAAGCAGAGTGAATCCTATGCCGCCCCGCCGAGCCGCCAGACAGGTCGCCGGACCGGACGTCGGCCAACGAATAGGAAGCTGTCTCTCAGCGACGTGGATATGGAATACGTCAAGTCGGCCAAGTACCATTACGATCCGTATGACCTGGATCTGGGGATGGCCCGCCGAGCCCACATGGCCTCGGCCCAAGCGTTTGATGCGGATTCGGAAACGATCACGAGGGTGCGAATGTCGGCCATGTCCGAGCTAAAGGACTTCACCGGACGCGACACGGATGAGAACCAAGCCCGAGGATGGCTGAGCAAGACGAAGTCGGCATTTCTCAGAGATCGGACGTCGGACTATGAGAAATGCCTGATCTTTGGGGATTTGATGAAAGGTCCAGCGATAAACTGGGTCCAACAGCTCAGCCGGGAAATCCGAAGAAACTAGAGGGGATTGGCCGGTGCGTTCGAAGAACAATACTGTGGATCTGGAACATCGGCGGCGCGTCAATATTTCCACACCAAGAAGCGGGCGGATGAGACCCCCCTGGAGTATCTCCATCGCTTAAATGTCGCTGGCATAAGGGCGGATATCCCGGTTAAAGAAGATGCCAGCCGGTCGGAAGCCGCTCGTGAACATGTGGAACATTTCATCAGCACGTTGGACGATCGGGAGCTGGCAGACCAGCTGGCGTTACTGCGATTGAAGAACACCACGGAGCTGGAATTGACGTTGCGCACCTACCTAAGAGCGAAGAAGCGAGGCCCCAAGGCGGCAGTTGGAACTGGCCGTTTCAAGTCTCGATTTAACGCGGATCAAGGAGTCCGGCCGCCATCTACCAGGACGGCCCGAGCCGTCCGCATGGTCGCCCGAGAGTCAGACGCGACCAGCTCGGAAGAGGAGTATCAGCGATCCGGGGGCGAGTCTGAGGAGGAACAGTATCGGTACCTTTTCTCGGCAGAAGCCAGTCAGCCGTCCAGGCTGCCAGCCGGGTCCGGTCAGCCGAAGGGTTTTCCGGCTCGAACTGACCAGGACTACCCCAGGCGCAAATGTACCCACTGTGGGTCCATCAAGCATGACGACCGGAGCTGTTGGAAGCGGCTGACGTGCAAGAAGTGCGAGAGGAAGGGACATCCGGCGGAACACTGCCTGTTTACGTGTAAGACTTGCGGGGAGGTGCACGAGGCGGGACTGTGCCCAATTGAAGAATTCTACAACCAGATGAAGAAGTGGTACGTCCCGACCAAGCATGCTGGAATGCTGCCGCCCGGAGTGGAAAAGATGTTGAACTAGATCGCTCGCCAGGTTGGAATCTGGTTCGAGCCGAGCGGTCTGGTGTTAGTATCTATGCATATGTCGGTAAGGAGGATAATCAAGAAGCAAAGCAAAGCGTAACCGACAATACATGTAAGTTTGACGATTACGTCATCTGGTCCCCGGGCAGCACGGCTGACCCCTTCCTGGTGAGCAGTATACGGACGGACGAGTATTCTCGGTCTGAAGTGCGTATGGAATTGAATCTGTTACCCGGCGAGTCGCGAGGTTATTGGAAATATCATTCGCCGGATAAATGGTTCAAGCAGGCCAAGGCGGATGGAAAAATCAATAACCAGAAAGCTACCATGCTGTTCGACTCTGGCGCGGAAGTGTCTATCGTGGACACCACCTTTGCTCGTAAGGTGGGGTGTGAGATAGATGAGACGAAGCGGCAGGAATGTATCGGTATTGGAGAAAGTTCATACATGACCCAAGGAAGGACAAGAGTTAAGATTACGCTAGCAGGGTCTTTGGTGTATTACTTTACCGCCTGGGTAGGCAAGCTGGCCGGGCAGGACGCAATTCTGGGTATGGATTTTATGGTCCCGGCCGGCATACGGCTGGATTTATCGCATGGAACATTGACGTTGCCGGATGAGGTACAGATCCAGCTTGCCGGCCGGCGGCCCTTATTGGTGCCCACGTCCAGTTCCTCAAGTTAGGTCAGTTTGTAACGGTGCCAGTTGGAAAAGCGGTGGAAGTAATGTTACGACCACACGACCGGCGGAGTAAGTTATGGCTGACAAGGGGCGAGTGCTGGGTACCCTCGTTTGTTAAAGGGGGTGGTCATCTCAACTCTATAAGCGTGACCAACATCTCTGAAAGGCCCCTCACCTTGCATGAAGATGTGATTATTGGAATGTGGCTGGCCGAGGACAAGGTGCCCCGCCGGCCGGGCTATGTCACTATTGGCTCAAGACGCTATATCGAGTGGCAAAACCTGGCTTTTCAGGCAACCACCGATCTGGTCAGCGAAGAGGAAGAATTAGAAGAGGACCAGACTCCGATGGTGGCTAAACCCGAGTACCGGACCCCTTCTAAAATATTGACGCGAGCCGGCCGTCGCTGGATCCGGCTGAACGTATTGGCCGAGACTATGCCCCGATCGCGGAACTGGTTTTGCCCACCCAGAGGAAGACGGACGAACGACAGAATCAGGAGAAAGGACAAAGCAGAGTTACATATGCGGTCAACCCCGATGACAGATGGTTTGACGACCGAGGTGAAGACGGATCGACCCAGCCGGCCGATCGAAATTCGGAAATAGCCGAAGGCGGATCGACCCCGGCCGATCAGGATCCCGAAGTAGTCGAAGCTGACCAAGTCTGCATTCATGAAGGGGGCGAGCTATATGTTGAAGGCATGGAGGATCAGATGGCGGTGCTACCTGAGGTAACTCCCTGTCCCCCAGCGGTTACTATTGACGATCTACAAGTGGGAGACCCGGATGTGAACACCCCGGAAGAGATCGGCAGATTGAAGGATATTATATGGAAAAGACGACATCTGCTGATCGGACCAGGAAACGCACTTCCTCCGGCCGCCCATGGGGCGGTATGTGACATTGATGTGGGAGACGCCAAGCCGGTTGCACAGAGATGCCGAAGAGTCGCCCCCCAATATCGGGAAAAGCTGTCAGAGCTGATCAAGGGTTTGCTGGCCACCAAGATAATTCAGCCGTCCACCTCGCCCTGGGCTTCGCCCATTGTAATTATTATCAAGAAGAATGGGGTGGATATAAGGTTGTGTATTGACTACCGGCTGGTGAACCGGCTGACTAAGCTGATGGTCTACCCGATGCCGTTGATAAATGATTTGCTGGAGGACTTGGATAAAGTTTTGTGGTATTGCTCATTGGACATGGCCAGCGGATTCTGGGTGGTCTCTATGACCGATCGTGCACGGGAGATCTCTGCGTTCGTGACGCCCTTCGGGTTGTTCGAGTGGAATCGGATGCCGTTCGGGCTGAAGAATGCCCCGCAGATTTATCAACGGCTGATAGATAACGCGCTGTACGGACACTTCAAGATCAAGGCGGATCAAGATCCGGCTCTGGTCGGGGATGTGTTCGCCGAAGGTGACCCGGACCCCGGCCCAAAACCTTCAGTTTTTGGGCGGCGGTCTTACATTGATGACATTCTCGTTACGGCAACTACCTGGGATTTATTGTGTGACAAAGTGGAGAAGTTGATGATTACGTGTGAAAAGTGGAACCTTTCGATTAGTGTGGTTAAGCGTTTCTGGGGAAAGACTAAGGTGACCTATTTGGGTCATCAGGTTTCGATTGCCGGATTGGAGGCTAATCCGAAGGATTTGGAGTCCTTGAGTAATCTGCCTTTCCCGCGATCCCTAAAGGCTATGCAATCTTTTTTGGGGAGCCTGAATTATTACAGTCGGTTCATCGAGGATTTTGCAGTCTATGCGGCGGTTTTGTATGAGTTGCGGGAGGTGGATTACCATAAGCTGAGAGAGCAGGATAGGCAAGCGGAGACGCGAGCCGGGCCGGCAATATCAGCCAATGGGATGCCGCCCTTTTTAGTATTTCGGCCAATGAGAAGGCGCCCTTTTTTGCCCCGACAGGCGGCCGGCCGCCGGATCCCTGCGCGGCTGACCCGGACGACCACATGACTCGGGCGATGGTGGCCTTTGGTATGTTAAAGGGGAAGATGGCGACTACACCGGTCCTGAAACATTTCGATGTTAATAAGATTCCGGTGGTCATCATCTACGCTAACAAGTGGGCCATCTCGGCCGCTCTCGTTCAAGATCATGATGGAGTGTACTGTCCCGTGACCTTCACCAGCCGGACCCTGAAGGTTAATGAAGTTAATTATGGGTTGGTGGATAAGGAAGTTTTGGCTTTATTGCGGATCTTGGATGTGTGTTATACTATGTTGGTGTCTCGGCCTATCAAGGTACTATCTAGACGGTCGACCCTATCGTGGCTCCTGACGGCGAATGGAATTGACGGCCGGCTGGGGAGATGGGCGGCTCTGCTGTCTCAGTGGTCCCTCGAAGTGATTAAGTGTACTAAGGGGGAAGAGGAAATACTGGGCACACTGGCTGCCAGCATTACCCCCAGGGCAGAAGTGGAGGAAGCACTGATAGCGATCGCGCCTCGGAAGCAGCCTCGACAAACTATCGTATTACCGCCGCCAACAGTGGGACCCTCGGAGGAACTAATGGTTTTGAGTTTTGACGGGTCGGCGAGTGTAAAGAAGGGGGTCGGGGCCTATAGTGCTATTGTGTGGAAGTTGCCCGGATGGAAAGTGGTCGCGGCCGCCTCGGATTTCACGCCTGGCATAACTGTGAACGAAGCGGAGTACAGGGGGCTTTTACTTTGCCTAGATCTGTTGGCTGGCCGGACACAGGGGCGGATCATCATATGTGGTGATTCCAATCTGGTGATCCGGCAAATCACAGGAGAGATAGATTGCAAGGCGCCCCGGCTGAGATTGTTGAATGATCGGGTTATGTCCGCCTTGCGGAGATGGCCGGAGCACGAATTGTTACACGTCAAACGAGAGTGGAACAACAGCGCAGACCATCTGGCTACCTTGGCCATGCGAGATCAGATCGGTCTCACCGTTTCAGATCCAGGATTGTTGGACGGATTGGCGGAGATGAACAAGCTATCGGAGATAATCAAATCGGCCGCTAGGTACGAGAACCATCCGCCCGGATCCAGCCGTCCCGTAGAAGAGGAATATGGCGACCGGGACTGGGAACAGGACGTTCAGACCCGACCGGACCAAGAGGTGCCCTGTGGCAACAAAAGGTCCCTCTAGGCGGACCCCCAAGCCGGCTGGACGAGACTAACCACGGTTAGCGGTCAAAGTAAATGTTTGGAGGGGATATAAAGGAAGCACGAATTGATATATTGAAAGAGAAATGAAGGAAATGAAAGAATTAAAATAAGCCCGATTGCTCATCCCTGTGGACGACTGTACTTGCCGTGGAGCCGAGTCACTCGAAGTCCAGGGTGGTCGGAGGGCCGTTTGCGGTACTGATTGCGCCAAGGATCTTGCTGGTCAATGGCCTCCAGAGATTCGGAAAGGGAGGTAGTCTGATCCCGCGCACCCAGGCCTGGGAACCACGTTCCGCCCTCCGCTGCATCTCCGCACCTTCGGTTCGGTAGATGGAGCATAAACGGGAAGAGAAACAGGTCCAAATCGCAATTACCATCCCGGATACCCTCCATGATGAACGTACATAAACGGACCCACGCCTCGGAAGCTCGCCCCCGACGATTCTTCCGGGCAAGGAAATACGTGCGGAGAGATTCGTCCACTCGCTTGTCCTCTGCAGAGATGTACAGGAAGTGGGTAGACTCCCAGATGGCCCAAGCATGAGCCACAGCGAAATCCTGAAATCTCGCCTTGAATTCCGTGAACCATGGGCTGGATGGAAGTCCCATATCTGGCATCTTGGTGTTCAGGATTTTCCAAGGTTTGGTCTTCATGAGTGCGTCGATGGCGCCCGACCCCATCAGGTCAGGATTCCAAGTCGCTAATGAAGGCGTCTTGTGGGATCGAGGGAACAACCAGAGAGGTGGACGGGATAGGGAGTGAGCGAGCTGGGAACTGGAGATATCAGCGAGACTGGTGTTTCTCAGCTGCTCGACTGGCCAAGGTAGGATGGCGGACCGATCCGCCCCACTGGGGAAGCGCCCGCCCGGTAACCACAGAAGCGGAAGTTTAGGAAAAGAGGGCGCAGGGGGTAGAGTGCTCCTCCGGATCTTGGGTTTGGCCGCCGGCCGGTTGGGCAGACGTTTGGGACGTGGCCCGGCCAGAGCTGATCGCCGGGTTTTGGCCGGAGTCTGGGAGAGAGGTGCTTCTGGATCGCTCAGGTCGGGAGGAGATAACCACTGATCAGGGATGTCCTCGTCGTTGTCTTCCACTTTCTCCTCGGCCGCTCCGTTGGAACTCGAGGTGCGGGCGACCTGAGCGGCCAGGGTGTCGACAGTGCCGGGAGGCAAGGATAGATCAGACGGCTCATGTTCCCCGGAGCCAAAACCTGCCGGCGGCGGAGTCTGCAGATCGATAATCTGATCGGGTTCCATTTGACCTGTCGTTCGCCCACCGGAACTGGAGGGGCGGCGACGGGTATCCGCGCGAGAGCGAGATAACGCGACACATACTTGCTGGTCATCGTAATCCTCGTCTTCTTCGTCATCATCATAGATGCACGAAGGGGAGGACGGTCCCAAGTCCGAGGAAGAATCAGACGGAGGGCTGATCCGGGTGCCGGATGGCGACGCGACCGCTGACCCGGATGGCGACGCGACTGCTGACCCGGATGGCGACGCGGCCGCTGACCCGGATGGCGACGCGGCCGGACCGGATTCCGAGTCCTCGTCGGAGCTAGAGGATGAACCAGGGGTGAGACCAGTTCTACCTGGTGAGAGAGGGGGAGATGCAGCAGCGGACCGCCTCGCAAACAAGCTGTCATCGCTTTCCGACCCGAGTTCTTCCTCGTTGTCCAACTTGCCCGGAGGGCATTGGCGCGAGGGGGAGGATTCGCTCTTCTTCCTCCGTTTGGGCGGGTCAGCGCCGGCTAAGGACGGGCTAGAGCTGGCCGGACGTTTTCGGCCCCCCAATCCTACCGAGGCGGACGAGGAGTCTGAACCGGCTAGGGGCGATTTGGGGCCGGCAGGAAGTTTCACAGGTTCTGACTCTGCTTCAGCGGGCAACTGGGATAATTTCGGCGGAGAAGTTTTCCACTGATCCACCATCCTCAAGACAGACAAGACGGATTCCCGTACATTAGGGGAGCTTGTAAAAGAGGAGCGGCCTGGTTTCGAGTCGTTTCGAGCTGGTCTTATAGTTCACACAACAAGGACCTAAAACGATCCTCTTTATCCAGCATGGTAGTGCAAACACGGTCCGCCCGAGCCAGTAGGGCATGGGCATCGAAATTTTCTCGACGGGCCTGGTAGAGCTCAGACCGCAACTCCTGTTGTCGGGAAGTAGTCTCCTGCAGCTGCTGCTCCAGATTCGAGATTTGGCGGAGGGCCTGAACGTGGGAGTCGCGCGGGTGGTTTCGGTTGTCCCGCACTTTATCTAAGTCGTGGGACACCTGGCGGAGTCGGGCACGAAGGTGCGAAAGTTCTCGGGACATGTCAGGGATCTTAGTGGACTGCTGCTTCAGCTGTTCCAGCTGTTGGACTGCGGAGCGACAAGGACATGGAGACTGTAAGCGACTC
>MIQA02001472.1:0-27219 GCA_001887855.2 Sclerospora graminicola | reverse complement strand
ATGCAAGCGCTTAATCGCGCAATCAAGACACCAAGTCGAGTAAAGCTCAAGCCTTTCCAGATATCCAAGCTCTCTTCAAAGTTGGAACGCAAATGTCAATGTGAAGTCTCGTTTACATGCGATGGAGTCGAAGTGAATGCGTTTGAGACGACCAATTCTTCACATCTGCGTGCTGGCAGTCTCACGTTTGTCTACGACATTTCGACACGTTCAGGCAGTGCTAGTGTTCAGAATGTAGCGATCGGGCATCGAATAAATGATGAGGCGAGAAACGCGACCTCAGCGAAAATTCGAACAGTGAGTATTTTGAGCGTAATGCAGCACTGCCATCGGTTTGTGCATTCTCAGGTGCGGGAAAACTATCCCGCGAAAAAGGTTCATTACACGGGCTGGGATGGAAAGTTTGCGTAGCATTTGAATGAAACGGTTTCTCTGTATGTTTCAAGCGTTGAGCAAGTGCATGTCGCGATCAAATTTATTTGAGAGTGTTCTCGTTTTGTCAGGTCAGAAGCCTCCGTTTGCTTTCTTCGAGTCTTTTCAAGTCGACGAGACAAGGAATGAACCAGTTGTCAAGCCGTTTCTGTGCCACCAGCGATGGTAAATCAAAGTCTTGATCGCTCCCAGTGTGCTCTCGTACTGGCAGCAACATGTCACGACAAGAAGAAGAAGGGTTGAGATTTGATTAACAAGTGGCCAAGTCTTTGCTAGCGTTGGATTGGGAACGGATGCCAAAAACCAGCACTCCCTGGCCTCGACAGGCCAAAGTATCAATGAACTCACGCGCTTTGTTGCAGTGCCAACGCTGGAGATGATGCTCAATGTCGACAAGCTCGGGATCATTACGTCCGAGGACTTTCCGCTGTAGAAAGTACACTTTGAAAGCACTTTTAATAGTCCAAGTACTTTTCACACGTCTAGTACATGGCAACAGGTTTCAAGCTGTATCCAAGCTGCGTCTCAAGCGCAGCGACTTGTGTCCAATTGCAGCGTTCGAATCACTGGACAGCAAGATCAAATACTCGAACGACGTGCGATTGACACCACTCACGTCGCTTTGCTCTATACGGATCTTGTACGCGCTAATGTCCAGGCAGAAGTGAGTGGTCTTTGTATCAAACTGTCGTCTTCCTCGTTGAGAGCTTTCAGTCGCTCTTGACTGCGTATACCCATGGTTCCCAAGCGAGAAACAAGGCTGAGTGGTTGATACCACAGCGTCATGGCGAAAAGCTCCAAGGATTGTCCACAGATGACTTGAAATTCTTGAAACGAATGGCGGAAGGGCGACGACCAGCATGTGGCGAGTTGGTCTTAACCGTAGCTCTGTTGATTGAGACTCAGAACGTGACGATCGCAGCGACTTCATCTCCAAAGGTCGAGATTCCAATTGATCCAAACGAGTTTAACATCCAATTACCACATGTGACAGCTTTTATTCACGCTTGCAACGAGCCATGGATTGTCAAAGGCCATGAACAGAGCGATCGACTCTCTTCGTACACTGGACTAGGGAATCGAACTCACAGCTGGATGAGCATGCGCTGGTGTTACCATCTTCCACGCCAAATTACCAAGATCTTAGCGACTCCTGTCCCGATTCCTCCCACTGGAGTCCTCAATGGATGGCCATCGTGGAGCTGGAAGGATGGCGAGGCGACTCGCCTCTGTGATCTCCTCTGTCAATTGCGCTATTGGGACAACAAGAGAGCTTGTTTTGCGCTTGTGTGTGAGTTTTACGTGCCATGGGAAGCCGTGACGAGGTCTCAAGTCGAAGACGAGAGCGATCCCGGGAGCTTTGGAGACTTGGTAAGTCAATGGTTTGACGAAGACTTGGAGGAAGCAGCGTATCACTTGAAATTGCTCGAGTTTAGTGCTCGTTTAAGGGAATTCACGCTTGAGGGTGACTATGCGGCTGATAATTGGGAGTTGCGATGGAGAACGCCATTGCAGAGTGAACACGAGTCGGAAACCAAGCAGACACGTCTTGTCGTCAACGCTTTACTTGCTTCATCGTTGCAACTTCACTCGGTTTTGGCCTTTGACGCGTATCAGCGAGTGGTTTCAAGCCTTTCACTGCCACAAGTCTCGCTCTCGCTTTGTGTTACTTGTGGCAATGAGCTCCATGACATAATGACTGCCGAATTGAATGATACCACGCTCTCCTTGACGACATCCGGGCGCTGTCACGCGAGAACGTTGACTGTGCGCTTGTCGTCCTTGATGCAGCTTTATCTTGACAATATGGCTCAGCTTCTCACGATCTCAGTGATCCCACGAACGTCTCTTGACGTCATGATGGCGATTTCTTCCCAAAGCCTCGAGATTTCGACCCTTGTTGGCCCTGTTTCCATCTATCTGAATCAAACGACGATGTTGCTGCTCTCGGCCCTTCCAAGACTATTAGAGACGAATCGAATCGTATCTTCGAATGACGAGAAATTGTCGACAATGCGCATCTATCTCGTAAATGGCTCGGGAACAAGTGTCTGGTATCGTCAAGAAGGAACGTCCGAGTGTTTGTGTCTTGCTGCTAGCTCAAGTGCCGCGTATAGTTGGCTCTCTCTCGCAAGCAGTCCATTTTATCAGCTGTGTTTTGCTCTCGATGACCCTGAACAAGACTTTCCAGAAGCACAGGACAAGGAAATGGACGAGTCTTGCTGGTGTGATCCATGTCGGATCAAGGATGATGGCGTCACTGGTCGCTACTTTGTACGTCATGGCTTCTTGTCGAACTCTGTGGCTTGCAAACTCGCGTCACGCTTCGCTCGTCGCTGACTGTTTTCAATTATTGCGAGTTTCCAGTGCTGTTTCAAGTGAATGGAAAGAAAAAATGGGTGTCTGAAGGCAGTAACCCTCAGACATTGGATCAAGAGAAGCCTGGTCAGTTCCACTCGAATTGTATCTCATTAGACGGCTCGAAGTGTACGCTTCCAGCGTCAGGACTCGAAGATGCTAATGGATCACGTGTCATGATTCAATCGTTATTGTCAATGGAGATTGGGAAAGAGCAGGAGGAGGAATTGTCGTGTCTTGTTGTTCCAGAAGAAAGTCTCCCGGATGCATTTGACTTGGTGAAAGTAGAGGACGAGGATGACAAGAAGGGGAACAAGACGCTTGTCTCTTTCCCATCCAAGCATCGAAACGAGTCGTGTCATTATGCGTGGGTCAAGATTGCACGTGCCCAATGTCGAACAGTATTACCAACGGACTTTGATCCCTTGCAGTCTCAAGTCTCGAATCGGTACACTTGGATCGAAGTTTCCGTGTGGCCTGCTCTTACAGTGGAGAATCGTCTTGATATGCCACTAGCAGTCACCATTACTCAGCAAGTACGTGCCTTTCTCGACTTGTAGTGTCAAGTAAGCTCACTTATCTTTGGTGTTTGTGTGTGTAGAATACGCGTGTCAAGCTCGAACTTGGTCCATTTCATGCAAAGAAAGTGTCTGTCATTAATCCTTGTGAATCAATTGATGTAGAACTGCAAGATGAGGAAACATCAACTGCTGTCAAGGCCTTGACCTTGTCCTTGCAAGGCACAAAGGATCACGATCCAAAGGAACAAACTTTTGTCTTTGAGCGCTGCAAAGTCGTTGCTACCTTTGGCCACGAACGTCATCCGATGGTTCGACTTCGAGTGGAGCGACTTCTAAGTGTTGTAAATATGACACCGAGTGCGTTGACTCTCCAGCTCAGTAGCTTGTCTGGCAAAGAGCAAAGTGTAGACGTGATCGAGTCAGGCGTAGAACGAGCGCTTGGCTTTCCAAGTCTCGAGCCTCACGTGGTCATTTCAATCGCTGACTCATTTCCAGCTTCAGACCAGACAAACTGGTCTCCACACGTCGTTTTTGATGTCCAAGGGGACGTGAAATCACTTGTAGTGCCACATTCCGAGACAGAAGAGACACAAAACATGGCAGTGCTTATTGTCTTGAGCTGGTGCATTCCGATGGATCGTGGAAGCTCTTGATCCGTCCATTAGTTGTGGTAATCAACTCGACGGTAAGAAATTATTGCCGAGTTCTTCAAGACAAAGACTGACGTTGTTCTGGATCGTGTGTAGGATGCTGCGTTAAAGTGCATTCCGACAGACAGTCGCGGGAATTTATTGACTAAAGCCACAGAGCCAGCGGTATGTCGACTTTGTTCTCTTTTCGTCTCTCTCTTCTTGTCGTCAACTGATGCTTTTACTGTGTGCATTTGATGCTCAGATCCTTTCGTGTGATTCTGCTGGATGGTGTGTGCCATTGTATATGCACAAAGAGGTGGAAAAGAAAAGTATACGAGCAGATGTATCGTCGTGGCTCAGCTCGAAACTCTTCAGACAAAAGCTGAGTGACGACGTGGTCGATGAGACTCAAATGATCCGACTTTCGTGCTCGTTTCGAGTGAGTTTAATGGCAGAAGGCTATGAATGGACTGACGAGATCTCAGTATTGCTTCCCGATGTCTCTCTTGTGCTCGAGAAAGAAAAAGACTGGCAAATACTCGAGAAAGACACGACAAGTACATTGTATCCTGCTCCCTCAACAACCACGTACCGAAGACGTTTGCTCGTTTCTCATCGCGACTTGAAACATCAACTGTTGACGTACACGATAACTCAAAAGGGCAAATCGATTCATGTGTTATTCTTTATCGATCCTCAGCCGCCTGTGATCATCCAGAACCAATGGCAAGAACCTCTTGGCTTTCGAATGGTCTCCTTTCCATCTACTCCCGAAAGTCTCAGTGCAAACTTTGCCTTGGATTATGATTGGAGTCTACAGGGAGGCTACCAACACGTGAGATGGAAAAAGCCACACGAGTCAACGAAGAACAAGTCGAAGAATGAGATATTGAGAGACTGGTTAGCTGCTTCCGCTTGTTTGGAGAAGGTGGACAAAGGACAGCTAGTATCAAACGAGAGAACGCGTTTCCAAGTAGGCTTGCCACTCTATGGCTGGTCCAATACGCTTTGGCAAGTGGACGGGATTCAGTTTGCGTCCTTCAAAACAAAGGACAAGTCGGTTCCTTGTCCTACCTTGTTGGTCAAGTGTTTTTATCGAGCAGGTTCATGGCTTATTTCCCTCTCGTGTCTTGATTCGGGAGTATCTGATGCTAAAATGAGTTGCAGTCCAGTGTTAACGATGTCATCTCAGCCCCGAATTGACTCCAATCCCCTCGTATTCAAACTTGGAATGGTCTTAGATCAAATCTCGCTTCATTTCTGCGATGAACACGATCCGATGCGAGATGCACGAGGTTTCATCTCGTATCCCGAGATTCTCCGTGCCACTTGCCACACCGTGTCCATGATCGTTGCCACGTCTTCAGACCCCCCTCAAGTTTCTCGTCCGGAGACTCACTTGGGCTATCGCTCGCACATTCGATCGTACACGAGTGTCTTTGGTTCAATTCAAGAGCTTCAAATCGAGCATTTCTTGCAAACGTGCAATTTTCCAGTGATTATTTGCTTGTCGACGATGAAGGAAGGGCAAGAAGTCGCTTTGCAGTTAAATGATGGGATTCAAAAGCACGATGCCTTGAAACACTTGATGGATCGAGTACTGGATGAACAAGTCCCTGATCTCGACCATGCCAGTCTTTGGACTCGACTCATTTACTCGAATTCTGTCAATCCCGTCAAGATTCCCTCGTTTTTCCACACGATCGAGATTCACATGGCTCCTGCTGTGCTTGAGGTACATTCATTCATTCATTCAGTCATTCATTCAGTCTCTTTCTCTCTTCTCTCTTTATTTTCGTAGGTGGAAGACAATCTCTTGGTGTATCTGAATGCTTTGATTCGACCTTTTCTTGATGGTTTCGAAGGTCAAAGAGCTAGTCGAGTTGACAATACAAACGTGAGCTTGATGGTCAGACCTTCCTGGTGTATGGATGTATACGAGTCGACGAGGATCTCGATGCAGTCTAAAGTATATATCGAGCGCTTGGAGATCAGTGACCTTGATTTGACCATCACAGCACGTGTATCTCTTCCTGTACTCAATAGTTTTGATGGTACACCCTTGCATTTTGGTGCCACAAGCATGCGAAACGTGTTTGCGTTTCCTGACCAGCTCTTGAAGGATGTAGCGGCAGATTATGTGGCTGATACGATCGTTCGGTCGCCCATGCTCTTACTGTCGCTCAATGTGCTTGGGAACCCTGCGTAAGCTTTGTTGATTGAATCCGTTTCTTGCTTTTGTACTCATGCTCTTTATCTGTATGGATGGCTTGTAGAGGATTTCTTCGAAGTTTTGGACAAGGTGTTCGGGATCTCGTGGAACTTCCGCTCGCGGCCTCACGAAGTGGTTATAGCCCCTGGGGACTTATCAAAGGCCTTGTGGCCGGTGTCGCTTAGTTTCTAGGCCATACGACAGCAGCTACCCTTACGTGTGTCTCGGGATTTTCCTATTCCTTTTCCCGCCAATGGATCAACTGACGTTACCATCGCCTGAGCTGCGGATACGCCATTATACACGACCAACGCATTTAAGAGCAGGACTTACCGAAGGGTTAGAGTCGCTAGGAGCAAGTGTCGTCGGTGCCGCCACTGGCGTGATTACGACCCCACTGGCCGTGTATCAGGAACGACAACGGCAAGGTCTGGCCTTTGGTCTTGGCCATGTCGTGGGTGGAGTTGGTATGGGATTGGTAGGAATGATTGCTCGACCAATTGGTGGCGTCGCGTCGCTCGTATCGTTGGCGTCGGATGGACTGCTTTCTGGTATGAATGACAATGACAAGCGTGTCCTAATTGTCGACAAAGACTCGCGCTTTGTGGCGCAACCGAATGAATTATTACGATACAAGCTCAAAGTCTTGCCAGATGCCGTTGGGAGTAGTTTAATCTTTGCACATGGGCTTTGGATCGTGCCCGACGAGACTACGCCAAGTCTTGCCAAGCTCAAGCTCGAGTATATTTCAAACGACGAGTTGGACGCGCCGGAAAATGCAGTTTATCGCACGCTTTTGCGCCAAGTAGATGCGAATCATCGTCTCGTGCTTGTGACTGTGGTATGTTCCAGTGATTGTATCTATGTTGTGGGAGTGAGGGGGGCATTGAATCAGACTGTTTTCGCTCAAACTCCATTGGATTTGATTGAAGCCATCGAGGAGAATCTCCAGGAGCCCACAGTCTTGGATCTTGGTGTCAAGACAAACCAAAGGGCCGAGTGGTTACGTTTTCGTCTGTCACCACAGCAACGGCGACATTTAAGTCACCACTTGCGTCTTCGATTGGCAAAAAACTCGATGGGGTAGTGAGTGCCTTTGACGATACAGGATGAAAAACAAGTGCAGCTGAGCTAGAAGGGAAGGATCTTCTCCCTCATGTTTTCCTTTCCAGTTGCTACGTCTGATATACATTAGGTGGCATATTTATTCTAAACAAGTTAGTGTGAGGTATGGTTGCCTGTTCAAGAGAACTTCGGGTTGAAGAGCATCCTCTGTCTCGCTCTTCAAGTGATTTGATACCAAAATTGCTCTTTTTTATACCTCAATACTCAAGCAAGAGCAGCTTATCACCTTCATGTACGCCAGAAATACTCCCGGCTCGAGGAAAGATGGTGATGCTGTACTGCGCGGTGGTTGGAGAGCAGGGAAGCGTGTTTCCCGTCCGTTGACATTGCTGCGAGCAAGTCTGTGGGAGTCTTGAAGGAGATGGATGATCAAGGGGGAGAAGTCGAGGACATCGATGCTGACAAGCTGCAGCTCTTTTTGGCGAAGACGGAGGGCGGCGCGTGGCTGACAGACGACGATGACCTGGACAAGATGCTGCTGAATCAAGTTGACACATCGAAGATAAAGAAGCTGTGCGCGTCGTGGAAGTTGAACAAGCCGGACCTGTTTGGGCAAGACGTGTCGCTCGGAGAGGACGTGATTCACGTGTTACGTGCAGCCATCGAAATCCGTCGAAGATGACAAGCTTGACGTGCCCTATGATTATCTTCTACTCCTGACCAAAGCGTTCGGAGAAATCGTGACGGGGAATGAAGCGAAAAGATTTCACTTCATCGTCCCAATACTAAGACTGCTTCTTTCTGCGTTTAGGGCGTTGTGATATACCCTTGGATGGGTCTGTCACCTCTTGGTCTTCTTCATATTTTCATTTTCACTGGCCTTTGCTTCTTGGCGCTCGTATCACACGGAAAAGGTCTAGATATTTTTTTCGAGATTTTGATGATAATGAAAAGCTTATCGATGACAGTGATTTTTATGCAATGATAGCAATGTTGACGGACCCAGGAGCAGTACCGGAGTCAGCACTTCCGTTGGCATTAGCAAATGCATCAAAGGATGAGATAGCAAGGCAAGAAATGTGATAGATTTGCAGGCGAGACATTTTTGACGTTTTGGCTTACTAAAACAGGTTGGAAGAGCAAAGGTATCGGACATGTCGTCGGTGTCGCCAATTCAAACCGAGTAGAGCGCATCACTGCTCGATATGTGATCGATGCGTCATCAAGATGGATCACCATTGTCCGTGGGTAAACAACTGCGTAGGTTTAGGCAACCACAAGTTTTTCCTGCTCTTCATCTTCTACGTGTTCATGCTGTCCGCATATGTGCTAACGCTCGTATTCTTCCGGTTCGCCAAGTGCATTAACGAATCGTATGCGTCCAAAAGGTATTATCTTTAGAATGAAATGGCATGTTTACTTTATGCTGTTTTGTCTTATGGTAACGCTAGATGTCCTACCTATGGAGCTTTTCGAGTAGTCTGCTTGATTCTTGAAGCTGTACTCTTTGGCCTTTTTACTATGTGCATGATGTGCGACCAGTACAGTGTGATTACTACGGGAACGACGTAGATTGATCGTTTAAAGGGCGAGATATCAGAGAACCTTGGATTGCGTGAAGTATTCAGTGGCGCAGACACCAAATTTGCAATGCATTAGCTCCTTCCAGTAAACATTTGGTTTCCCTCGTAAGGAAATTTACGGTTTGCAGAATTGAGCTTTAGGAGTTCTGTAATTGGTAGGGTGGGGGGTGGTCAGCGGAAACTGGGGGGTGGTTAGCGGCTCCCTATTAATTCATGTACTCTTCTGCTTTCAGTATACAAAAATCTACCATGTTGGATTTTATCGTTTTCAGCCGAGCTGACCAGCTCCACTTCTCCAGCTGTGTGGATAGAGAGAGCGTTGACTAAAAATACTCGGTCTCACCTTTTTCTTTCAACAATGTACAAAAACACGAACAGTATTCTGCTCATGTAAACAAACCATCCCTTCATTCTTCCTTTTGCACTCTATTACGCGCACTTCTCTCCTTTCCTTTTACCTAAACTCTTTATTGCTTCCAAATGGCCATTACATCGGACGTCAAGAACCAATTATTCAAATCCAATCTTTCGGGGGATGGCGAACTTATTCGTCTTCCATCTCCTGTGCCCCCTTTTGCCTCTAATGCCACCGAGAGTGAAAACATGGCGTCAAGTAACACGAACGGACGCGCATGGACCGTGGACGAGCTAACCCATGGAAGAAAATTGCCGCTCATGTCGGCTCGCGCACGACAAGACAAACGATGACGCATGCTCAAAAGTACCGTGAAAAGATTGCTCGACGCAAGCGTGGATTGCGTTCGTCTTGTTCATTCAAGCGACGACATGACCAGCAGCAGCAACAGACACAGGCGCACATGCACAAGGAGACTCGCCTTGTTCCGTTGCCGGGCCGACTCGAGGCTTGAGGAAAGGTGTGGATCCCATGGATTTCCATGGCTGTTTCGTCCCCAATCCAATTTGAATGCTGTCTCCGTGTTAACTTTACGATATGAATCCAATCCCCGAGGACGAATTGACCAACTTCGAGCCATGTTAACTTTGATCCTCTCCCCATGTCCGAAGAGGAAATCGACCTCATTCTTGAAGCAGCGACGAATGTCGCAAGGCAACCAACGCTTTACCCGACCTGGGTTTGTGCTTTGACAAGAAACCCCTCAATAGTCGTAAGCACTCATAAGAAAACAAGGTTGCAAAAGACGCAAGGGAACAAGAATACCATCGACCATTGAAAATAGCATGATGTTGTCGCACTTTCGAAGAAAAAAGTACTCTTTTTCATACCGCTTTAAAAGTCAATACAGTAGAACATCCTTTAACCTACGAGTGCGTGTCTATCATCCCCTTCATCTTGCTTTTAGAGACAATAATAAGGTCCCTAGAGTATTTTAGTCCCAGTACTTAATCAGTCTATCCCAGCCACACGATACGACTTTGCTTGGCTCGAGAGGGTGCCAAATTGCACCAATCACCGGTCCGCGGTCATGCGCATGCACTTTTTTGACCAATTTCGTCGATTTCCAGTCCCAAAAGACCAATTTGCCATCGCCATCCCCCGACATAATGTACTGGCCATTGGGTGAAAAGCCAATCTGACACGCATATCCGGCCGTGTGATGCCCTCGAAAGCACTTTTTACGAAGAAGCTTGAACTTGTCCCGCGCCGCGTACACGTCAATTTGATTATTAAGCGCCTGCCCGGCAATGAAATTCCCACTGGGATGAAGCGTCACAGCTGGCATTGAGTGCATACTTGGCTCGGAAATGTACTTGATGGGCACGGGAATGCCCCATTCCCACACCAAGAGCTTCTTGTCGTCCGACGTGCTGACAAAGCGGCGATACGCAAACACGTTTCGCATGCTTGTGGCACCAAAATGCAAGGGTGTACCATCAAAACTATTGAGTACAGGAAGAGATACACGTGCTGTGATGGTCAAATCAAGGTCACTGATCTCCAAGCGCTCGATATATACTTTAGACTGCATCGAGATCCTCGTCGACTCGTATACATCCATACACCAGGAAGGTCTGACCATCAAGCTCACGTTTGTATTGTCAACTCGACTAGCTCTTTGACCTTCGAAACCATCAAGAAAAGGTCGAATCAAAGCATTCAGATACACCAAGAGATTGTCTTCCACCTACGAAAATAAAGAGAGAAGAGAGAAAGAGACTGAATGAATGACTGAATGAATGAATGAATGTACCTCAAGCACAGCAGGAGCCATGTGAATCTCGATCGTGTGGAAAAACGAGGGAATCTTGACGGGATTGACAGAATTCGAGTAAATGAGTCGAGTCCAAAGACTGACATGGTCGAGATCAGGGACTTGTTCATCCAGTACTCGATCCATCAAGTGTTTCAAGGCATCGTGCTTTTGAATCCCATCATTTAACTGCAAAGCGACTTCTTGCCCTTCCTTCATCGTCGACAAGCAAATAATCACTGGAAAATTGCACGTTTGCAAGAAATGCTCGATTTGAAGCTCTTGAATTGAACCAAAGACACTCGTGTACGATCGAATGTGCGAGCGATAGCCCAAGTGAGTCTCCGGACGAGAAACTTGAGGGGGGTCTGAAGACGTGGCAACGATCATGGACACGGTGTGGCAAGTGGCACGGAGAATCTCGGGATACGAGATGAAACCTCGTGCATCTCGCATCGGATCGTGTTCATCGCAGAAATGAAGCGAGATTTGATCTAAGACCATTCCAAGTTTGAATACGAGGGGATTGGAGTCAATTCGGGGCTGAGATGACATCGTTAACACTGGACTGCAACTCATTTTAGCATCAGATACTCCCGAATCAAGACACGAGAGGGAAATAAGCCATGAACCTGCTCGATAAAAACACTTGACCAACAAGGTAGGACAAGGAACCGACTTGTCCTTTGTTTTGAAGGACGCAAACTGAATCCCGTCCACTTGCCAAAGCGTATTGGACCAGCCATAGAGTGGCAAGCCTACTTGGAAACGCGTTCTCTCGTTTGATACTAGCTGTCCTTTGTCCACCTTCTCCAAACAAGCGGAAGCAGCTAACCAGTCTCTCAATATCTCATTCTTCGACTTGTTCTTCGTTGACTCGTGTGGCTTTTTCCATCTCACGTGTTGGTAGCCTCCCTGTAGACTCCAATCATAATCCAAGGCAAAGTTTGCACTGAGACTTTCGGGAGTAGATGGAAAGGAGACCATTCGAAAGCCAAGAGGTTCTTGCCATTGGTTCTGGATGATCACAGGCGGCTGAGGATCGATAAAGAATAACACATGAATCGATTTGCCCTTTTGAGTTATCGTGTACGTCAACAGTTGATGTTTCAAGTCGCGATGAGAAACGAGCAAACGTCTTCGGTACGTGGTTGTTGAGGGAGCAGGATACAATGTACTTGTCGTGTCTTTCTCGAGTATTTGCCAGTCTTTTTCTTTCTCGAGCACAAGAGAGACATCGGGAAGCAATACTGAGATCTCGTCAGTCCATTCATAGCCTTCTGCCATTAAACTCACTCGAAACGAGCACGAAAGTCGGATCATTTGAGTCTCATCGACCACGTCGTCACTCAGCTTTTGTCTGAAGAGTTTCGAGCTGAGCCACGACGATACATCTGCTCGTATACTTTTCTTTTCCACCTCTTTGTGCATATACAATGGCACACACCATCCAGCAGAATCACACGAAAGGATCTGAGCATCAAATGCACACAGTAAAAGCATCAGTTGACGACAAGAAGAGAGAGACGAAAAGAGAACAAAGTCGACATACCGCTGGCTCTGTGGCTTTAGTCAATAAATTCCCGCGACTGTCTGTCGGAATGCACTTTAACGCAGCATCCTACACACGATCCAGAACAACGTCAGTCTTTGTCTTGAAGAACTCGGCAATAATTTCTTACCGTCGAGTTGATTACCACAACTAATGGACGGATCAAGAGCTTCCACGATCCATCGGAATGCACCAGCTCAAGACAATAAGCACTGCCATGTTTTGTGTCTCTTCTGTCTCGGAATGTGGCACTACAAGTGATTTCACGTCCCCTTGGACATCAAAAACGACGTGTGGAGACCAGTTTGTCTGGTCTGAAGCTGGAAATGAGTCAGCGATTGAAATGACCACGTGAGGCTCGAGACTTGGAAAGCCAAGCGCTCGTTCTACGCCTGACTCGATCACGTCTACACTTTGCTCTTTGCCAGACAAGCTACTGAGCTGGAGAGTCAACGCACTCGGTGTCATATTTACAACACTTAGAAGTCGCTCCACTCGAAGTCGAACCATCGGATGACGTTCGTGGCCAAAGGTAGCAACGACTTTGCAGCGCTCAAAGACAAAAGTTTGTTCCTTTGGATCGTGATCCTTTGTGCCTTGCAAGGACAAGGTCAAGGCCTTGACAGCAGTTGATGTTTCCTCATCTTGCAGTTCTACATCAATTGATTCACAAGGATTAATGACAGACACTTTCTTTGCATGAAATGGACCAAGTTCGAGCTTGACACGCGTATTCTACACACACAAACACCAAAGATAAGTGAGCTTACTTGACACTACAAGTCGAGAAAGGCACGTACTTGCTGAGTAATGGTGACTGCTAGTGGCATATCAAGACGATTCTCCACTGTAAGAGCAGGCCACACGGAAACTTCGATCCAAGTGTACCGATTCGAGACTTGAGGCTGCAAGGGATCAAAGTCCGTTGGTAATACTGTTCGACATTGGGCACGTGCAATCTTGACCCACGCATAATGACACGACTCGTTTCGATGCTTGGATGGGAAAGAGACAAGCGTCTTGTTCCCCTTCTTGTCATCCTCGTCCTCTACTTTCACCAAGTCAAATGCATCCGGGAGACTTTCTTCTGGAACAACAAGACACGACAATTCCTCCTCCTGCTCTTTCCCAATCTCCATTGACAATAACGATTGAATCATGACACGTGATCCATTAGCATCTTCGAGTCCTGACGCTGGAAGCGTACACTTCGAGCCGTCTAATGAGATACAATTCGAGTGGAACTGACCAGGCTTCTCTTGATCCAATGTCTGAGGGTTACTGCCTTCAGACACCCATTTTTTCTTTCCATTCACTTGAAACAGCACTGGAAACTCGCAATAATTGAAAACAGTCAGCGACGAGCGAAGCGTGACGCGAGTTTGCAAGCCACAGAGTTCGACAAGAAGCCATGACGTACAAAGTAGCGACCAGTGACGCCATCATCCTTGATCCGACATGGATCACACCAGCAAGACTCGTCCATTTCCTTGTCCTGTGCTTCTGGAAAGTCTTGTTCAGGGTCATCGAGAGCAAAACACAGCTGATAAAATGGACTGCTTGCGAGAGAGAGCCAACTATACGCGGCACTTGAGCTAGCAGCAAGACACAAACACTCGGACGTTCCTTCTTGACGATACCAGACACTTGTTCCCGAGCCATTTACGAGATAGATGCGCATTGTCGACAATTTCTCGTCATTCGAAGATACGATTCGATTCGTCTCTAATAGTCTTGGAAGGGCCGAGAGCAGCAACATCGTCGTTTGATTCAGATAGATGGAAACAGGGCCAACAAGGGTCGAAATCTCGAGGCTTTGGGAAGAAATCGCCATCATGACGTCAAGAGACGTTCGTGGGATCACTGAGATCGTGAGAAGCTGAGCCATATTGTCAAGATAAAGCTGCATCAAGGACGACAAGCGCACAGTCAACGTTCTCGCGTGACAGCGCCCGGATGTCGTCAAGGAGAGCGTGGTATCATTCAATTCGGCAGTCATTATGTCATGGAGCTCATTGCCACAAGTAACACAAAGCGAGAGCGAGACTTGTGGCAGTGAAAGGCTTGAAACCACTCGCTGATACGCGTCAAAGGCCAAAACCGAGTGAAGTTGCAACGATGAAGCAAGTAAAGCGTTGACGACAAGACGTGTCTGCTTGGTTTCCGACTCGTGTTCACTCTGCAATGGCGTTCTCCATCGCAACTCCCAATTATCAGCCGCATAGTCACCCTCAAGCGTGAATTCCCTTAAACGAGCACTAAACTCGAGCAATTTCAAGTGATACGCTGCTTCCTCCAAGTCTTCGTCAAACCATTGACTTACCAAGTCTCCAAAGCTCCCGGGATCGCTCTCGTCTTCGACTTGAGACCTCGTCACGGCTTCCCATGGCACGTAAAACTCACACACAAGCGCAAAACAAGCTCTCTTGTTGTCCCAATAGCGCAATTGACAGAGGAGATCACAGAGGCGAGTCGCCTCGCCATCCTTCCAGCTCCACGATGGCCATCCATTGAGGACTCCAGTGGGAGGAATCGGGACAGGAGTCGCTAAGATCTTGGTAATTTGGCGTGGAAGATGGTAACACCAGCGCATGCTCATCCAGCTGTGAGTTCGATTCCCTAGTCCAGTGTACGAAGAGAGTCGATCGCTCTGTTCATGGCCTTTGACAATCCATGGCTCGTTGCAAGCGTGAATAAAAGCTGTCACATGTGGTAATTGGATGTTAAACTCGTTTGGATCAATTGGAATCTCGACCTTTGGAGATGAAGTCGCTGCGATCGTCACGTTCTGAGTCTCAATCAACAGAGCTACGGTTAAGACCAACTCGCCACATGCTGGTCGTCGCCCTTCCGCCATTCGTTTCAAGAATTTCAAGTCATCTGTGGACAATCCTTGGAGCTTTTCGCCATGACGCTGTGGTATCAACCACTCAGCCTTGTTTCTCGCTTGGGAACCATGGGTATACGCAGTCAAGAGCGACTGAAAGCTCTCAACGAGGAAGACGACAGTTTGATACAAAGACCACTCACTTCTGCCTGGACATTAGCGCGTACAAGATCCGTATAGAGCAAAGCGACGTGAGTGGTGTCAATCGCACGTCGTTCGAGTATTTGATCTTGCTGTCCAGTGATTCGAACGCTGCAATTGGACACAAGTCGCTGCGCTTGAGACGCAGCTTGGATACAGCTTGAAACCTGTTGCCATGTACTAGACGTGTGAAAAGTACTTGGACTATTAAAAGTGCTTTCAAAGTGTACTTTCTACAGCGGAAAGTCCTCGGACGTAATGATCCCGAGCTTGTCGACATTGAGCATCATCTCCAGCGTTGGCACTGCAACAAAGCGCGTGAGTTCATTGATACTTTGGCCTGTCGAGGCCAGGGAGTGCTGGTTTTTGGCATCCGTTCCCAATCCAACGCTAGCAAAGACTTGGCCACTTGTTAATCAAATCTCAACCCTTCTTCTTCTTGTCGTGACATGTTGCTGCCAGTACGAGAGCACACTGGGAGCGATCAAGACTTTGATTTACCATCGCTGGTGGCACAGAAACGGCTTGACAACTGGTTCATTCCTTGTCTCGTCGACTTGAAAAGACTCGAAGAAAGCAAACGGAGGCCTCTGACTCTGAACAAAACGAAACAACACTCTCAACAAAAATGATGCGGAAACAAAATGCACATTTGATATGCTTTGAACAGTTCGCAGGGGAACACGAAAACCGTTCCTTTCCAACTGCCCTCGGGCAACATCCATCCGCACTGCCCTGTAATGAACTTTTCAGGGTAATAGTTTTTCCACTCAACGAGAAATGCGCAAATTAAACTTGGGCTCCTCCGCAATACGCCTCCAAAGACCACTTTCCGTTCGACCTGCGTGTGTTCGTTCGTGTCGACGCTTTCTCGCCTCATCATTTTGTTCGTGCCCGATCGCTTACATTCATCTGAAACACGTAGCACTGCCACCTGAACGTGTTCGAAAATTCGCTATGAACAACGATTGATGACTAGCCCAGCCACCGCAGATGTGAAGAATTGGTCGTCTCAAACGCATTCACTTCGACTCCATCGCATGTAAACGAGACTTCACATTGACATTTGCGTTCCATCTTTGAAGAGAGCTTGGACATCTGGAAAGGCTTGAGCTTTACTCGACTTGGTGTCTTGATTGCGCGACTAAGCGCTTGCATTCCTCGCTGTACTCCCACGATCCGAGCCTTTAAAATGTCAAATGTCTCTTTCTCGAGATCAATTCTCACCTTTGTCAAGGCAATACAAGCACAAATCCCACCACGCGATGCGAAAGCCTTTTCTTCGAGACTGCACGTCACGTTAAAGGGCGACCAGAAGGTTTCAATCACTGCAAACTGCGCCAACTTTCGTGCCATTCGACTCATGTGGTTTTCAAATGGACCTGAACCGGTTTCTTCAGGCCTCTTGATCTTCTTCTCACAAGTCATCACCTCGCTCCACTTTAAGTCGGCAACAAACCCAGAGATCATGCCAGCTTTGCATCCAAGTCGGAGCTCCGATTGTCCAATACGTTGTGCTTGCACTGGTGCTTTCTTCGGCAGGATCCTGGAATTAAAGGGAGGATATCCTAAACCATCGAGTGAAATGTCAATTCGCACAGCAGAGGCCATCGACAAGGAATCCATGACCAAGACAACGTTTCCTCGTACGGCGCGTCCTCTTGTCATGCCATTTAAAAGGTCTTCACTTGGACAAATCACACGAACTTTACCACACATGATCGACACTTCGCACGTCGTCAAAGCCAAGGAATCAATGGACGCTTGGGCTTTCCGACCGTCTTCCTTTTCATCGTAAAACTTTGTCGCTCTGTTGCATCCACTCAATACGGAAGCGAGACAATAGAGACTGGATGGCGTCACGACAAGATCCAGTCTCTCCATTGAGCCAGCAATGACGCGGCGAGCAAGACCCGTAGCTTCCTGATAATTGCGATAAAATCCAGATAATAACGGGAAGGAATGACCAGTCTTGGCAGCTTCGTTCCAGGATACAAGGAGTGGAAATTCCACCATCTCGTGACCTTTGTCTTGCTGATCGTTGCCACTTGCAGTTCGAAACGCTTTGGCGACAAGACTGGTTAAATGTCACGATAGCATGGCCGAAGGGAGGGATGGCTGCTCCCTGGGGTTGAAATTTAATGCCCGAAAAGACTCGGCCAAGCGCTTTAAATCTGACAAGTCGAGGCAGATCAAAATGCCCAGAAATGCGCTGTCCGGTAAGCGGATAAACGCGCCAAAGACGCTGTGAACGTCTTGTTTCACTTGCTCGAGCACTTGAACATCGCCCACGGCTGTCTGGATATCGGTAAAGTGACCACAGTCGACTGTAGACTGAACGTCGTTCTTACTGGGTGAGTAATTGCCTATCCGAGCAGCGACCACAGTATGTAGCACTTGGCCATCGACAATCACATGAACAGGTTGATGACGGCCATCTCTCGAGTGCTGAATGAGATCAGAAGCACATTAAAACATGAATCAGATCCAACTGAGCTCCAAATCGCCAGTACCAGAGACACGAGGGGGTCTCTGCAGGCACAATGGGGTCTTTGACTTGGTTCGAAGGCGGCGAAACATTCACAAGCGGAAAGTTACTCGAGTGAGATCTTCTTCGATCGATTGGGGTTTTCAACAGATACAAAAGCTACAGAAGAGGGCACACAACACAGCATTAGTGATGTAAGGCGTCGAAGTTGTCTGTCTGTCTGTCTGTACCTTGAGTCGAGACAGCGAAGCCTCGATACTTGAGACAGAAGCGTCATCCGCGTGACGACGATCGACAAAGCTATGTGAGAAGTTTAAAGCAATCTGAACGCCCTCGATGCCAAAAACCTTCGCATATTTCACGTCTTTGAGTACACCACTTCTCGATGTCTGGATAGTAGCGTCTTCCAGTGAGCCTTTCAAGTGACACTCGCCTCCAGGCTTAATCTCTGTTGATTCATATGTCTTTATCTCCACTGACGATACCGATAGCAGCGGTACCTTCATCTCCAGAGCTTCATTCACTCGTATATCTCCACCAAGAGCGCGTAGCTCAAGTTTCAAGCTCCAGCTCGTCGGCTCTCCATCTTCTTCTGGCCTCACAAAGATCTCACGTTGAGCTTCAGAGTCTTTACGATGCGGTACATGTGGCTTCATTCCTTCCATGAGAATTCTAACAACATGTACAAGCTCTGATCCCCCTTCGACGTCCACATACATAAAGGCAAGCTTGGCTTCCACACCAACGTGGCAATACTTACAAATGGTTGCTAGCGAGCCAGGATGTAAACGAAAAAGACCAAGCGAGCCGAGATAAGGCACACCAGTCACTACACCCGCTGACTTTTTTTGAAAAAAGTCAAGCTTGAGCATCGAAGTATTTGACACTGACTCTTGCTTCATCATCGGGTGCATGCCACTTTGCCAAATGACGCGAGACTTGTTCACTTTTCTCCCACGTTTAATCCAATTAACGCTCACTGAGGCAACATCAAGGTGAACATCTTGACGTTGTGCCATCTTCAGTTGAGGACGATGGAAAACTTCTTTCGAAAACGCCACTCTGCAAACTTGAATCTCAAAAGTGTGATGCCTTGTCTTGGTTAGATCGTCCACACTCGGTAGTTCCCATGGACCTTGACCATATCCCAGCGGATTCAAGACGCGAGTACAGATCGCAACGAGATCTTGAAATATTGACAGACTCAGCCTCATCTCGACTCGGTCCAGTGATGTAAGAATTCCATTCGTATCACCTTGATCGTTTGAGCTTTCCGTCATCACAAGGTCAAATCCCAATGCATCAACTACCGTTCTTCGCGTAGATTCATCTTGCAAGCTTTCAAACTGAGCGGAAAACGCCCCAAGCTGTAGAGAACTTTGACTAAGACCTGGATGATACGCATTGGACAAGACACAATTTCGTGCACTTAGAATCAAATCCTTACTAGAACTTGTCGCTTGTTTTGTCTCTTCGTCTTCATCATCATTTACAAGATATAGACGGCCTGGCACACAGAGACGAACACTGCTTATCATCACAAACTTCACATCACGTTGGAGTATCGAATGAAGACTGGAAGAAACCGAAGCCATGGCTGGAGCAGACTCTTCTTCACTCGTCTTGTCCTTGTCATTTTCACTTCTGCGTAGGATAATTGACAAGGCTTCCATTGCCTCTAAACTTTCTTGAGGTTCCAAGACAAGACACACATCTCCAATCGATAGATCCAACACCTTCCAGACTTTATCCTCCCTCGTCTGCTCGTCCTCAGTAAACGAACATTCCGTCCAACTTGAATGAGATGCCAAGCGTAAGCGTAATGCTAAATCGTACCTCCGTTCATATTTATTCGTCGACGAAGAAGACGCTTGGATGAAAGCTGCTGAACACGAGTGCAGCGTATACCGAGAAAAGAAGGTCATCAAGTGGGGATGAAGGAACTGCGCTAGATTCTCGTGAGCTTCGACATCAGGATTGCGCTGAGCGCGGTATTCTTCCGCCAGGGAGACAAAGACACGGCTCATTGCTTTTGAAATTGAGATTGGAAACCCTTGAGAAGCCCACACCGTGGACACAGCATTCGATAAGATGCCTCCATCAAGAATACGCTCTTTGATGCCAATACTTGTGCTCACTTGATTGCAAATATCAGCGACTGTAGCGATCGAGAGACAACGCATCCGTTCCCCATTCCATAATGCAGAGCAATCACACGGACCATCCAACGAATTGCTCGCTTTTCGGCGACTTTGTGTGGTTTTCCAAACAGGACTGTCAGGGTCCAACGTCACATTCAGCAGGTCCGAGCTTTGTGCTCTCTTTAGTTCACTCATTTCCTCGTCAAAGAATGTATGAAGGAAGCACGGGTGCACAATATTCTTCGAGTCATCAGCTGAATCCTTTGAGCCCCATGTGAGCAATGCTTGTCCTCTTTTACACTTTGAGTCTGCTTGATTCTCACTGACACGAGCCGACGTGAGCTCAACTCTTTCAATTTCAAACACGAAATCTATTCCACTTCGTCTCTCTTCACGTGGTAAAAGCACTTCGAGAGCTATGGAACGGAGAGAAATTTCCAGCACAGGCGTCGCCGGTCGAGCGATTTTCTTTGTTGTGCGTTGCGCTGTCACCTTCACCATGCCAATGTTGGCAACTGGTACGAGCTCTTCGCCGCTTTCTACTACTATCGGGTCTAGATACGCCAATTCTTGATCCACATTTTCATGCTTTCGCAACGTTAACGAGGCAGAACCGATGCTCAGCCGCACACACGAGACTTTATTGACTGGCTCCGCCACTGCTGAATCGTCGTCCATGTTGTCTGACGATTGGGCCTTTAGCAATGCTCCTCGCGTTTCCGCAAGCAGTTCAGACACTAATTCGTCTTCTTCTTCGCTTTCAGCGGTTCCAAGCGCATTCATGGCCCAGCCAAACCACGATTCATGCCTCTTGGCTGAACTCTTTCCTTTTTGATCCCCTCTATTAGTCTTGGAAGGATGAGCCGCAGGAATGTCTGACACGCACTTGACTTGATGAAGAACACTAGGCTTTGGAATGGAAAGCTGCTGCGGGACTAGCGGGTCGTGAATTTGGTCCATCTTGCGACTTGCACTCTTTACAAGTTGGTTCAGCATCTCTAATTGTCGATCACTCACGGAAAAGAATAAGTGCCGAATGAAAACATCAATCTCGTTTACATGGGAGTCACTTGTGAGCGGTTGAGCGAGTAGGAGTAGAATGGATCACATGACATGGAAGGTCTATACGCGAACAATCCTTCGACATCCAATATACTGCTTTTAGCCCCAAGTTCTCTGTGCGGCGGACGTTGCTGGTGAAGAGAATGCTTTGGAGAGTTTTCATTGCCTTCACGAGCCTCTTGGACTTTCCCCATGGCATTAGAAAAGAGCTGCAGCTTGGCTCGAACCGAAGCTGACGTTCGGCTAAGCACAGGGACCTCGTATCCAACAACATTTCGTCGCACTGGATCTTGCGTGACTTTAGTGTGCTTGTTTATATTACTTTCATTGGTATATCGATCAAGGAAAATCGTCACGTCTTTTGCATCGACGCGCTTGCAGATGACACGTCGTTCTTCCTTGAGCTCTTCAAAACTGCGCTTCCATCGATTGTGTTCACTAGCAGAATAAAAATCCAGCGTCTACATGTAAATATCTGGTCAAAATCTTTCAAGCAAAGATGGATTTCTTTCAACCATAAACGTACGTACCCCTAAAGCAACGGAAAACACCACGTCATCATGCTCGTATTTAAGTACAAGATTGTTCACTTGGACGCTAATATTGGCCAGAATCTTTTGCAAAGTGTCATAAAGCCAGCCGGACTTTGGTTTTTCAATCTTTTCCCGCTTCTCTTCGTCCTCTCCACCTCCAGCAGCTCTATCCATTGCCACTACTCGTTGTTTTGTATCACTCTTCGCTGTTAAGATAAGCTCAATGGTATAAAGTTTCACCTCAATAGGCTGAGACAAAAGCTGCGTCCAAGGAATGTGAATACGGAGCTCCCGAATAAAACCGCGTGAAAAATCAAAACTTGAGGGAATTTCGAGACTCTCGCGCAACACATGGCGCTTAATTTCCAAGTCATTTAGCACCAGATCACCACCAAAGAACCCCAAACCTTCAAGTTGAATATCCTCAATGTATTTGCTCAAGTAGAATTGCAGATTCTGCGCAATGTAGCCACGCAGAGGTGACAGCAGATCCAGCATTGACTTGTCAAGACGTGATATGGGAGTTTTAGCCAATGAATGGAATAGACTACTCGAGCCTGATGTTAATTGTCGCCTAGAGATTTAGCCAATCAATGGACAGTACACTCATCGCTTTTTGATGGTGCCATTACATAAGTGATATTTACATGTTAAGTTGAAATATCACAGTTCAATTTCAGACTTAAGGTCTATAAGTTGTTATAATCCACCTTGAGAACAGATTCTGATACAATTATCGAATCTAACAAGTAATCTAATGATAAAGATATCATTATATCAGTTTCATACTACTGATTAGTTTAGATTTAATTATAGTTATTAACTCTAAACCACTCATAATATATTCACTCTTGAACTTACCTTCTTGTAGAGACACGTGGCCTTAAGTATATATTAATATTATTTTAAGAGACTATTTGATTAATTAAATAGTCTCTGCTAAAGTTTGTCTTAAATAAGACCAAATTACATTTGGTCCTATTTAATTGCACGCTTCCTCACTGCAATTTTACAGTGTAAGCCAGTAACTACTAGCCAGTTACACCTTAGCTGTTACACCTGGTAGCACTTAGTGGTCCGTCTGAACGACCACTGATGACGCGTTCCGCTAGTTAACTAGCGGAACGAAGGTTTAAGAGCCGCCGACCGTCATGGCGACTGTAATGGGGTGCCATTACATAAGTGAAATATCACAGTTCAATTTCAGACTTAATGTCTGAAATGCGAATATTGGATTATAAGTTGTTATAATCCACCTTGAGAACAGATTCTGATACAATTATCGAAAGTAACAAGTAATCTAATGATATCATTAGATCAGTTTTTGTTCAAATTCAACCGCAAAGCAACCGAAGGTACGAACGCGCTAGAACAGATAGAAGTAAAAGTAAAACTGAAATATATTATCATGCATTATTACCCTTGGTCCCTACGCGATCGTGCGCCGCCAGAGTAGTTTCAAAACTGCTCGCATTAGTGTGTTTGTTACTGTTGGAAGTTGAAGTTGTCGGCTGAAGTGTGAGTTGTGTTTCTAATTTTAGCATTTCTATTACACTTTAGAAATGGGTACAAATATAACAAACACGCTAATGAGAGCAGTTGTGAAACTACTTTGGCGGCGCACGATCGCGTAGGAACTAAGGGTAATAATGCATGATAATATATTTCAGTTTTACTTTTACTTCTATCTGTTCTAGCGCGTTCGTACCTTCGGTTGCTTTGCGGTTGAATTTTAACAGGTTATGAGCCCAATGCCGCAGAAAGAAGGAATGGACGACGTGTCAGGAAGGCAAGCGACTATCGGAAACGTCGACTTGGGATCCCGAGACCGAGTTTCAGTTAGCGACGAAGAGAAGCAAGATGGAGACGTTCGTGATAAACACCGTCAAGCTCAAGAAGAGATGAAGAATTTAGTGAAACTCATGACGAAGATGAATGAGAGGCTAAACAAGTTGGAATCGCCGAAAGTCGACGCAAATCCACAAGGGATGGATAGCTTCTTTCGAAATGGTGAAAGAAGACGCATGCGTTGGAGTCATTGGACGGTGGTCTAGACGGCGGTGGTATACCACAGGCTGGGCCCGGTCAAGGGCAATATCAGCAGGCCTGGAACGTGAATAATGGAAATTTCACGCCGCCAAGGCAAATTCCCACTGCACGGGAAATGAAGTTACAGATCAAGGAATTCACGGGAACTGAAGTCTATAAGGGACTGGGCTCAAATTTTAAATAGTGGGGTTTACGATTTATGCGGCAAATAGCCATGGCAGAGAGCGCCAGTGGTTTCCCGTGGAACGAGGGCGTGAAAGTGGATGTCTTAGGGCACTACTTGGGCGGAACCGCCGAGAAATACTTTCAAAAACAAGTCGGAACGTGGTGGGACATTAACCCATCTCTATGGTACATTCTGGATCAAATGCTGGAAGCTTTTAAGACGAATATATCTACGGCGCAAGGGATGAAGCTACTCACCGCCAAGAAGGACCCCAGGCGGACGTGGTCCGAACACTTGCTTTACCTGGTTGCAGTCAGTGAAGCGTCGGGATGCAAGGAAGAATTAATTCTAGAAAGCGTGTTGAAGTATTCCGCGCCTGAATTGCGAGGAGTACTGTCGGCCAGGTATAATCCCTTGCGGATGGACCACCTGAAGCATGCAGAGGAGCTCGTGCAGTTCGCACAGTGGCTGGAGCAAGATACAAACAGCAAGGCGTCGAGTCGCGACATGGTAAACCACGTGCAGCACAGGGAAATTGAAAAGTGTTTCAAGTGTGAAAAACCCGGTCACATTGCTCGAAACTGCAGGTCAGGGATCAAGACAAAAGAAAGCAAGGAGCGTGGAATAAAATTCACGCTGTGTATTCAAGATCGAGAAAAAGAAATAGATAATGAATGGATTCTCGACAGTGGAGCCAGCCGGCACCTAATTCGAGACAAAAACGCGCTCGTAAGCGTGAAAGAGTGCAGTCTGGAATGCGTACTGCCGGATCAAAAGATTTTGCGATTGACGCTTAAGGGGTCAGTGGTATTGAACGTAAGGGCGAATGGAGTGAGACAACAAGTGCGACTCACTGATGTATATTACGCTGAAAATTTAGCGAAAAATATAATTTCGTATGGAAAACTGGAAGACAAGGGTTTCATATTGAGTTACGATGGAAATAACAGGTCCGTGATAGAAAAGAAGAGCGGGGAAATCGTGTTCGACGTCGAGCGAAGGCACGACGTACTGGTGATTGACACCTCAAATGGGATTAAGGACCAAGTCAATGAAGTAATCCTTTCGGCGGTGGAAGAACCGGCAAGTGAAGTACAAGAAGGATCCCTCATGCATTTTCACACCCGGCTCGGGCACCTAAATTTCGATACAATTGAAAAGGTGGCAAGGGACCCCATTTCAGGGATCAAGCTCACGGATAACGTAAGAAGAAATTGTTTTACCTGCGCAGAAGGGAAACAATCAAGGAATGCGCAGCAGAAACAAGACAGCGGTCAAAATTCGCCTATCGATAGAATAGGCGGAGTAATATGTAGCGACTTGAAGGGACCAATGACGCCGAAGGATCGGCGCGGAAACAGATACTTGGTCAATTTCGTGGATCACAAATCCAATTATTGTCGCGTATTTGTGGCTAAAACCAAGGACCAAGCGGCAAAAATGTTTGAACACTTCTTAGTGTATTTTGAAAAGAGGTTTGGTTGTCGTATACACCTACTTCGAACGGACGGGGGCGCAGAGTACCGGAACGTCGACTTGTTTTGCAAGAAAACAGGTGTGAAGCGTGAGATTAGCGAGGCTGGGAACCAAGCGTCTAACGGAAAGGCCGAGCGAATGCATCGGACGGTACTAAACATGGCTAGATGCATGATATTTGCGTGCGGTCTACCCCTGCATTTTTGGGGGGACGCGGTGGAATACTCGGTCTACATCCTGAATCGAAGCCCTACGAGGGCAAACGCGAAAATGGCGTCCCCCATGGAAGTTTTGACGGGAAAATCGCAGAATGTTGGGGATATCGTCGCTTTCTGAAGTCCGTGCACGGTTTTTCGCGATCCACGAAAGAATTCGCTACAACCAAGGGCAAAGGCAGGCCTAATAATTGGAAAGTCTGATGAAACTAAAGGGTATCGCGTGTATCTGCCCAAGGAAAGACTCGTAATTGTGACGCAGCACGTAAGGAACATTGAGACATTGAATCCAATTCAGAACGAGCAATTCAGAAGGACACAAGAAGTGCAAGAGGAGACAACCGATGAAACGAATGTTTACGAAAAAGACAGGATGGAAACCGAAGAGGCCGTGCAAGAACAAATCGCTCCGGAAACAGGCGGAAAGATGACGACAAGGAAAAGTACGGGAGATCAAGTCAGCCTGGTTATTTACAAGGACCCAAAGGGGTACAAGGAAGCATTAAACTGTAACGAAGCAAAACATTGGATAAGGGCGATGGCGGAAGAAATACGAGCGCTCGAGGAGAACGAGACGTGGAAAATTGTCAAAAGGGAACCTGGCGTAAAACCGTTACAGTCGAAATGGGTGTTTAAAACGAAATTAAACCACAATGGAGATATCGAACGCTATAAAGCCCGGTTGGTAGCGTGCGGAAACGAGCAAGTATATGGAGCAAACTATTACGACACCTTCTCTGCAGTGATGGATATAACGACTAGCAGGATTATTTTGGCGATGTCGATAATATGGGAGGTAACCGCTAGACACGGCGACGTGCCGAACGCCTATGTGAAGGCACCTACGGAAAAGGACGTGGAGATATATCTCGAAATACCGATGGGGATGGAAATCTCGCCAGAAACTCTGGATAAAAAACAAGTCAAAGAACAGAAGGAGCTGCTGCTAAGGCTAGAGAAGAGCCTTTACGGATTGAAGCAGGCGGGACGACTCTGGAACAAGTTATTACACGAATGCATAACGAAACATGGATACGTGCAATGCCTAACAGATTCGTGTCTTTACGTGAAGCGGGATGATGATGGAATTACTTTGGTAGGAGTATATGTAAATGACCTACTAATCACGGCAACGGAAGACTCTCGAGTGGAAACATTTTTTAACGAATTAAACGAGTTACAACTAAAAAACTTGGGGCCGGTTTCGAAGTTTCTTGGCATTAGGGTGGATCGTGACTCGATGGGATACAAGCTGGATCAGAGACAAAACATAGAGGAATTGATTGCGAAGTTGGGCCTAGAAGATTGCAACCCTGCTCGTGCACTGACTGACGAAAGTGAAGATGCAAATCACGAAGACCAAGAGCCATTGCTGAAGTCGGGATCCGAACAGACCATTGGGGACTTTCAGTCCGTAGCTGGAAGTTTATTGTGGATTGCACGATGCACCAGGCCGGACATCATGTTCGCGGTGCATCGCATGACCCGTGCAACTCACGCACCTACTATCCACCACTGGAAGTTGGCAAAGAGAG